>JARWCS010071306.1:0-15667 GCA_034783895.1 Geukensia demissa | reverse complement strand
TCGGGGCCTTTTACAGCTTCTGTTATGGTATGGACTCTGGTTCATTGTTGAAGGCCATAATGGGACTTGTAGAAGTTAAAATTCTACTGTCACTTGGTGGGTGGCTGTCTCATGGACAATCATGCCAAATATCCTATTTTTATATTTTACTTTCCGTTTGTTTTTGCCACGATATAGCTACCTGCTGTGTAGTATTGTAAGGCAAATAACTGTATCTGCATTATGTACTTGAGAATATAACATTAATAAATGGTTAGGATACACTATACCTGATTTATCATTTAATTCAATCTGACTTGGATCTTTAATAAGAAACTACACGCTTACCTTAGATTAAATAAAATACAAGGTGACCATTATTGCTGCTTAACTTTGCATAAATGCTTCCTGTCAAATATTGTTCCATTTGGCAAAGCAGTTTTAGCGGTTCAGGAAGAGAAATATTTTTGTTTCAGAAAATGAGAATCGTTCTTGACGGCCAGCGTTTTAAGACCGATCAAGACAAAATGAGGATATCCTTTGCATTACCTTACATAGATGATCCATATTAAATATTAATCTATTTTGCTTAGTGGTTTCCGAGGAAGATATTTATAATGTATCAACCAACCAGAAAAAAAAGAATCTTCATTTCAGACATGTAAATTGTCAAATCAGGACAAAATGACCAAACTTTGTAGAAGACCTTGCACAGACGCCTTCTGTAAAATATCAATTAAATTGACCAAATGGTTTCAAAGAAGATCTTGTATGTTTCAGCCAAAGAAAAAACAATCGTCCTTAGTCGCCATATTTTTGTACTATCGGGACAAAACAATCAAACTCTGTAAAATTCGTTACATAGATGCTTCATGTAAAGTTTCCTTCTATTTGGCCTAGTGGTTTCTGCGTATTAGATGAAAATGCAAATGGACGACGGACGTCAAGTGATGATAAAAGCTCAAATTGTTTTGACCAGGAGAGGAAAAAGGAGGTTGTGGTGCATTTTAGCCCCTTAACTATGGATAATTGCTTAAAAGATAATACATTTATTTCACATATGTATTGAATCTTAATCTGATTCATCAATTACATTAAGTTGGACACCCCTTTGGGAAATGTAAAAATCAATTGGGTCAATAAGAATAATGAAAGATAGACAATTTTGCTAAATTTCTACGTTTTAAATGAGATTTTTAATAAATTCTTCTACTAATGAACATGAACAGATATGTGGTTAATGTCAAAGAGACTGCACTCCAACCACACGAGACAAAGGGCGCTTACATACCTATCTATGGTCCATATAATAACAGCAAACTCGTGTTTTTTTTAAATTTTTAGCAAATTTATTACCATCATTTTGAAATCCACCAAACCCTTATTGAATTGAGAGTTTTAATCATTCATCATAAAATCATACTTAAGAACTCATAATGCCTTAGACATGAAAATTATTTGAATAAATTACAAAAAACACGTATTATATACTAAACAAGATAAAAACGATATACATATTTGACAAAAATTTTTCCTAAATCAGCAATTGCAATCAATTACAGTGATACATAATAAACGATGAGACAGTCTATAATAAAAAAAATGTGGTTATAATTTTGAGTTCGATCTTCGTTATATTGTATAATGTAAAGATTCTGATTATACGGAATTCGGGTACTCCATAACCAATTTTTAAATAACCCCATTAAAAGTTTTTGTTATAAAAGTTTTGGAATCGATATCTCCAAAACAATATGCCTGAAGGTGTAAACATACTAAATAAATTCCTAAACATTTCAACCAAATTTTGGATTTTTCAAATTTTTTCAAGCCATTTTACCTTAAGCTTAACTTAACCATACCCATATAAAGCCTGAATTGTATGGGTATGCTGTACTTTCACTCGTCGCAACTTCGGTCGGGTCCGTACCCTCCTCAAACCTCGTCTGTATTACATCAGCTGCCATTAGAACTACTTTCGAAAATCTTCCATGTAGAGGTATTTAATGTTGCATTACTTCTATGTGGAGGTATTAAATGTTGCCATTTCTGGTACTATATTAAATTCGGATGTACACTCATAGGTGACACGATCAACTTTCGGCAAATTAATTTAGCGCGTAGACACATATCAAATCCCGTATTACAGACGAGGTAGTGAGGTAGAGTAGCGGAGTCACCCTAGGTTTGCCGATTGCTGTACTTTGTTTAAAAAAATTACCTGACCTTTAAAGTCTTGTAGTGAAATGCCGTTATTTAAGGGGAAACCCCTATCTAAAAATAGCATTTTGACTACCAAAAATATCTTCATATAGACCATGTATTCAGAGGATTATAACGTGTTCCAACATCACTAGAAATTAACAAAACTGGGCCCAAATTAATCCTATTAAATTTATCTTTACATAGGGGTCAAAACAAAACAAATCTATGCCTTAATTTTAATATGCTAGTTAAGAATACTTTGTTTTGATTTGCACTATTTTTGCGTATTTTCTTAATCTTGTTGGTTACTTTAGTATATTGACACCTTAAACTGTTTCCTTTTCGCCGATAATTCCAATATATTGTGCTTGACTTTCCACCAAAGTCTGAGATTTTGACGACAGTTCAATTTCGACGAGAGGTAAGACATAAAACTGGTTCTAAAGGTAAACAACAAAAAGGTTGTTGAATGTGATATAGCCTTTCTTTCAAATTATTCGATTTTCCCTTTGAGACGCTGTTTAATTCTACTGTATAGACGTTTAAAAAATGGAAAATCATTTTCTTTAATGTCTTTATCCCATCAAAGAACACTTCTGCAATTTCTGTAATGTCTGCAAATTCCTCTCGTTTATTAAGGAGAACCTTTAACGTCACGAATGAGTAAAGCCCATTTAAATTCTCTACGTCAATAATTCAAGAATCAAGACTGTAAAACACATAGAAACTTGCACTTTCCGAAGTAAAGGTAGAAAATAGTGGAAAATGTTTCTTTTTTGCCTTGTATAAGAGTCGGCCAAACTATATTTTACCAACATTAATGCTAAAGTTAACTGCTGCAATCATTTAAACAATACATTGGCACTTGGATCCTTTATATAAACAAAAGGGAAGATATTGGGTTTATTTCAAAGAGGCTATATTCAATTTCCACGAGAAGCGGAGGAAATCTAATAATTTTAAGGTATTCTAGACCTAAAACAACGTCAAATCAAACTTCTTGTGCCAAGCACTAGATAATCCTTTTCGAAAAGATATTTCCGGAAGTCCGAGTTTGGTTTAAAAATAAGATTTTGTAAGAGTTGTTTCCCTTTGTGGGTAGTGCCAATCGGATAACGCTCGACTATTTCCGACTATCGTCGTAAACGTAACCTTGGACCGAATTGGTATGAATTTGGCCCGGTTTTCGGGCCAAATGTGATGCGGTCAGATGCGGATGTCCATATGCACGAGATCTAATTCTGAATCTTCTGGTGTGGTAGGAAAACAAAGTAAAATGAATTTGAAATATTAAATTTCAACAACTCTTAACACTTTTATTTTTTGTTTAAAACTACAATCATTGCAATCAGAAATGACTGTAATATTAGATGTCAGAATATGAAATAACATCATTATAAAAGCGGGCGTATACAGCCTGGATACCTGTTGAAGCAAGATTTTTGTAGATTCTGTGAGCTTTACATTTAAACAAAACTAAACAAAAGGTCAGTTTTTTCAATCATCGCATTTCTTTTCTTCTTTTTGCATTAAAAAACGGCTGATTAAATATTTGGGGGTAATCAATGTGGCCGCGATAACGGTTGCTACTTCTGTCAGAAGTCACTTTACCGGATTTTATAATGGAAATGGCCGATGTGATCAGATTGAATGTGGGTTGTGCGTCACATCGACGTAAAAATGAGCAAGGAGAAAAACCCGACTTTCCCCTGTACTTTATCTTAAAGCATTTGCTTCCTACGACTGCCAGAAATAGTTAAGGTCCACATTTTATTTATAAAAACTAAAAATGAAAGCTTTAACTATTTGTCCTCAACAGAAATTGATACAGGTTTTAGCGGTGATTTCTGTGGAAACGTTTAACCATACTTACCGGAAGCCGGGAACCAGAATGGTAAATTTTACCACGGTCTTTCGGAAATTGGTTTTCGAAAAGGGCTATATAAGAAATCTTGCCTCAATGTTATATATTGTAATTTGTATAATTCATTAATTGTTATCTTTATATTTGACTTATTCAGTTCATTGCGTCTTGACTGTATATTTCATTATTTGGTCCATAAATGCAACAAGAAATTCATTTAGTTTGACGGATCTTCCAATTTTTGGCCCCTAGTGTGTCCTGTGAAGATAAATACAGAAAAAGTTTTTACACGTCGTCAAATTTTGCCCTTGAATATTTGTTATTACATTGTGTAAGATGTAGATAGAATCTTTTTAGTAAAAATATTTTATATTGTTTCTTGAAAAATTGAAAGACAAAGACCCAGAAATGACCTTATCTCCTGATTAAGTACAAACACATGATATAAGTAAGGGGGTTAAAGATGTTATGAGGGTGTCAAACCATCCCCCACATCAAGGTTCATTAAATATCATAGCAAATCCCAAGAAGAACCTAAATTATTTCCGAATGAAAACATTTGGTTGAAGAACCTAGATAATTTCCGAATGAACAACAGAACGTAACGATTCAACCCAACAACATAATAAATCAACACAATGAAATGAATCATTACATCTTGCAAACCGTACACTATAGTTAAGTAACGTAATGAAATAAAACATGAACACAACAATATTTGACGAAATAACATAATGATTGAACTTAACACAATAAGAAACGAAGTCAATAACACGACATTTTGCCAACACAACGCTAAAGTAATTCGACTTAATGAAATGATATACGAACAGAGCAATTTGTTAATATGACTTGATCAAATGATGTTTTAACGTAATTATAAAATATTCAACGAAATAATATAATCAGTTAACATTACAAAATGACAAACGAACTCAACAAAATGACCAATGAACTCAATAACATGATATGTTACAATTTGACTTAACAAAATAATTCACGGACACAACAACAATATGAAAACGAACATAAGACAGCTGAGGCGTTCCATAGCAAACCTAGAAAGAAACCACAAATCATGAAGCAGGCACTTATCCATTTGTGCTCAACGGGGCTTTTTTACCTGCGGTCTGAGAGAAGTTTGATGATAGTGATAAGGTTAAATTTTTGATAAGCGAGCGAAGCGAGATCTTTGTGGTAGAAATGTGGTTGAAAATGAATGATTGCATCATACTATGATGATGCCAAAAACTTTCGTCACCATGGAGTAATCTAGCGAGATAACAAACAAATCAACAACATTGTCGGAATGAACAAGACCCTGATGCGGAGGGCAAAATTTCTACTTCATTGCTCGCTTTATTAAGGTTGCAACTTTCTTATATTATTATGTAAGAAAAGAAGAAAAGAAAATTTTTTACACGCAAGTTTCAACGATTGTGGTGACCTGTGTATTTTGCGCTTAGAAATTTTTGCAAAACGACGGGCGAGAATTAAAAAAAAGTTTTTCAAAAAGGGTGCAAGAGAAATTCAATGTAAGCCGAAAAGGAGGAAATATGTATCTTTTCACAAATGGTCATATTATTGAACGTCAAAACCAGAAATGAATATATGCGTAATAAGTTCAGGACTATTCGACGGAACGGCATTTCTATCCGAGCGGAGTTCTTCCCATTTTGATCCTGAAATCCCCCAAAGACTTTGAATATATTTTGTCTTCTTATACATGTACTTCAGTTGTAACTATACATTGATGACATTAACAAACCGATGCCTGGTGAACAACGAATAAATGGGATCGACACCTAATTTCGACTCTTTTCATTTAGTGGTATAGATATTAAATGACTGAATATGTAAGACAACAAATAATTCTATGATTACTGAAATTGTTGACATAATTTTCCTATGAAAATCCCGTAGAATTTTGGGGGTTTGTGATATTTGTATGGTTTACTTTAACACATATATCTTATATCTGGTTGAATTGAATTCAGAATTCATATAAAATTTATTACCATTCAATTCGCTAATAGGTATACAATATTTGTTAACATTCATCATTTCAATACAATGTTATGTTTATTGTTTATATATTGAATCTTACATTGTAAGCCGTTTATTGTCATATTTCTACAGTCGAGATAGTTAAACCTTAAATTTCGAGGTTTATATGCCACTTATTTTTACGGCATTTTCATATGTATTAGCCAAAAATAATGTAATTCCTACCTAACTGATAGAGTCTTTCGAAAGCTCAGTCCTCCAGGGTAAGAAATAAGATCGTGACAAGTCTTTGAATTCGTGAAGTGAAGCACGCAGGGTCTGAAAATCAGCCAATCATCAGCCGAGAAATAACAACCCTCTAGAGATTAGAAAAACATTACCAACACCGGTCGAGGAGTGTGAAAATTACAAAAGAATTAGAGAAATATATATCCAAAAAGACGGTCCATTTCTAACATACCTTTATAAAAAAATATACAAAAGCTAAATTTACATGTGACTGTGTCTAAAGCACTTTTCTAGATTTACCTTCAACAGACAGGCAAGGGGCTAAAAATAGAAGATCAAATGAACCATATGGATTTCTAGTTACTTTAATGGTCCAAATAAAATTTGCATTCATGATGTAACGAATAATATGCCAAATAAAAAGAATTTCTTTTTATTTTCATAAATCTCTGAAAACTATTTGATTCGCAAATAAAGAAAAAAAAATTGGGATCTGTGTATCAGAAATTAAATGATTCAATACATGTCCTTTTGTAAATTAAAATGAAGGAGAGAGGGATTAGCAAATGCATTTTTTTATTTTCTTCATAGAAGGCCATTTAGGGAATTAGCAGGTTAACAGGTAAACAAGATAGATTAATGACGAAGAAGGACCTCAAGACCATCAAAAACAAAAGCTCATTTCATATACATGTAGACCAAATGGACCAGGTAATCTATCCAGAAGTTAAACGTTAACCCAACCTCACAAAAAAACCTTGAAACCATTTATAAACGGAAACCCTATTACAAGTTATCAAATAATTGAGTAACCTAGATATGATAATATCTATAATTACTTACATGTGTCTCTATAACAGGACCTCATTAAAATGTTTAAAATCTACCATACTGATCAAACTGCCACTTCAGAACTATTAAATAATAACATGTGCCACAGAGATAATTTGCTGAGTAGATTTTAATAATTTTGGTCAGCCCTAGCAAAATACATGTACAAGTAATGGTATATAAAAGATAAAAATTTCGTGAATGCAAAAAAATGGCTGCATTCGTTTAAAATAATATTGAACCAAATGATGTGATTTTGACATTTCATGACCCACGGAATTTACCACAAATTCCCTGGCAAAAGTATATATAACTAAGAGTTGTTTTTGGACACCAAATCATATGTCCCCCCCCCCCCCTCCCATACACATGCAAGTATGATGTTCAATTTAAATATCGCTGACAAATTTTGTGGCAGACGGACGGACACACGGACAGGCCAAAAACAATACGTCTCCCCACCATAGTGGGAGGGGGAGGGAGACATAATTACATTTCCCGTGGAAATCCTGGAAGAATCACATCCCTGGGTACTTGGTGAGATTGAGTTGCCAGCAAGTATACAACTAACCCTTTTCCAACTGGAATTTTCTACCTTGACATCAAAAGGTGTTTATCATCAGAACCAGTATTGTACACAGATTTCAAAATCATTGTACACATCAAGATTGACAGTCAATGAGTGCCCCACACTGGGTATCAAATCATAATTCAAAGTATCCCTAAGTGCGGTTAAAAATCACTTACATGGTAAAATTAGATCATCCCCATTAACAAGTCAAGAGAAAACTGACCAAAAAAATTAATGACTGACAGACGGACAAACGGACGGACAGACAAAGTGCAAACTAATCTGCACTTTAACAGGTGGGGGCCAAATAATTACCTTATTCAAATGTAAACAGTGCGAAACATAGATCATAATGTAACATTGAAAGAAAAAAAACATAGCAAAGATAAGTTCAACTGTCCTAACCTCTAAATCAATACAAAGATTGATATGATCATTTTCTGTACTAGAGAACTGGGTTTAAGACATGTTGATATAATGAGATATAAGTGCTCCTGTATCATTTTCTGTGCCTTTATGAAACATTACCCAGAATCTTCCATATTATGTTCCGTTATTACTGAAATGACTTAAGAGAAAACATCTGAGACACCAGGTGCTCTTCAGTTTCTAAATTGATTGACTGAATGTTGCTTAAGGTCCATTGGCAAATAATTTACAGATATTCAGGAATGAATAAATGCTGCTAATGGTACAAGACACACATACTGAACTGTATTTCTAAAGTGCATGTTCACCAGGTGAGACCCCAGGAGGGTGAAATCCCACCTGTGACCATAAGGGGTTTGGGACCTATGATTTGAAGTAAACTGCGACATCCAACTAATTTGATAAACAAGCTCCAACTTTTGGTGACATGTTTCAGTTGCCATAAAGTGACCTGAGGTCATTCTCAAATATGACCTTGTGACCTGTAGGAGGTACCCTGCTGGAGCCCAACAGGAAGATCTGCCACCTTACATGGCACAATTTTCTGACTCTAAGCCGACTAGCCTGTACCCTTAACTAGCTGGTTAAAAGCAATATACATACTGTGATCCTATGATCTTTGGGGGGGAACTGGCTTCAGAATATTTTTCTTATTACCTTCCTTTCCAGAATGTTTTTGTGAAAAACCATAACCCCCTTCCCCTCAGACTTAAATGGTCGTTCATTTAGGTTAAACCGCCATTTACTGTCCATATATATTCAGAGTCCCAACTGCCTGTCTAAACTATCCATTACAATGATTTACCTTAACAGAATGCCAACCAAATCCTGTCATCCTTAAAACATACAACCACGGAAATCCATTCTACACTTACATACAAATTACAAATTACTAGACAACTCAATATATTACATCTCAAGGGGGAATCATGAATCTTAAATAAGTAGCCATATTTTTTGTCAGTTTGTACCAAAAAAGCCATTTTTCCTGATTATTACTTCCTGTGTAAGACATGATGCCAATAATACCTTCAATATTTGTAAATTTTAAGTGACATGTTCAGTTACTCATCAAGTGTGGCTGGATCAAGTTAAATAATTTATTGACTGACATTTTAAGGTAATTTTGACATTAGGTAGCAACCATTTTCATATGGGGGGGGGGGGGACAGTAACAAAGCAGAATTGGTCACAGACTGCCTGCTGAGGTTTGATCCAGAGGGGCACTCCATGCCCAGTCATTGTTTTTCTGTTTTGTCAACGGTCTTTTTAGTTGAAGAAGTAAATGCAGGGCACTTTTTTTTATAGCTTGTTTCGTGTCTAACACCTTATTGAGAAATTATGCAGTGCACAATACAGAAAAGATATGGATTGCGTCTTTCTGGCATATATTCTATATTCTTTCTTTTAAATATAAACATTCTCTTTTGAATGATAGGAAAAGAATATTTTCTTTCCTTTTCCTGAGAAAAAAAAATATTCTCCCCCCTCCCCCCCCTGATAAGAAAATGGTTGTTGCCATAGGAAGAGTTGAAAATGTTGATCTTATGTAGCTCATATGGTAATTCCCAAAGTGTTCCAACAGTGCAACAAAAAACAAATTTATTGACTGAGTATTAAAGAAAGCTTTGTATTGAAATCTATGTATTTTAACTTTAACGGAACAATATAACATTGATCGTCCGTTAGACTTGGTTGCTCTCCTGAATTTAAAATCAGCTGTTTTAACAGCGATTTAAGCATGAAAACATCGACTGACACCTCTATTTACTATAATTTGAATTTCAGTTGTTGAATTACAATTAAATCTAACTCATTTTTAAATCTGCATTGATGTCAGTTGAAAAGAAATAAATTTTTAAGATTTTGTGATCAATATGTAGAAAATGGATTCAACTGTTATATTCACGGACTCCTGAATGGATGAGGACATCATTGGACGGTGTCCACATGTTCAAAAACTCACAGAAAATTTCAGTGAATTACTGGCAGATTCAACTAAAACTTCATAAAAGAGAGCAGAAATGATAAATTTCTATACTTGGCTGAAGAATTAAAGAATGAAAATTTTTTATTTAAAATAAGAAAAATCTTAATTATTTTTAACCGTACACCGTATACAATAATACAAAACAAGTTGTTCAGAATTTTACTACCAAACTGAAAATACCAATGTTATTATAGTATTTCTAGTTTGAATTGGTAACCACCACGGGTATTTATTATATGGTATCTTACAAGTTGTCAACTAAGGAAACCATTGTTGAACAGCCAAGTCAACTGTAGCTCCTCTGCAACATGTAAATTATGCACATAATGCTTGGAAAAATGAAAATCAACAAGTTTCTACTAAAAATTAAAACAAAAACACTGAAACAGCTGAAAGTTTGGATGGCCCAGATAAAATGGACAAAAATCTGTTTGACATTTGCCTCCCAAGAGATCAGCAATGGGACGACCATCTGGTAAAACTTCAAATCTCTGTTATGTTTAAGTACTCACTCTCTCAATTTTTGACTCAAGACACTCTTGGGATATACAAAGTATATTTTTTTTCCACTACCGATTTTTTTTTCACTATAGATTACAGTTCTCCAAGAAATTCCCCTCCATTTCCTCGCATGCTAGCACCAATGACCCATCCTTTTTATAACCTTAATTATAATCAGTAATTACTTTTATTCATAAATGTGAGCTACAGTAAACTCCAAAGCTTGAGACTTTTTCACAATTCACCAGCAATCTCTGAAGTCAGACTAGAGCTTTTTTTCATACAAACTTTCAAGCTCATGAAATTTCTCAGACTTTCTCAGAATTTCACTAGCAATCTCCAAGGTAACGCTGAAATGTTTTTCATACAAATCTCTCTGTGTGTACTGCATAATAGTAAAACTTTAGTTCTGACCCATGTTTTAGATCAAATAAATGTATAGTTGGCCCATATAATGACCAATAGACCAATTCACTTATGGTAAAATCTTAGTCCCAACACATGTTTCTAATTAAATGTACTGGATGCACCCCCATTCAACAACATTCCCCTCCCCAACTACCGGTACTTCTTTATACATGAAAATGAAAGGATATGTTGTAAATGTCAGCAACTGCACTTCAACAATGAGAAAAACAGTGGCAATCAGAGGCTAGTCAAGACATATGGAAAAGCTAGAAAGCACTTGCCACATTAGTGGATCTGATGGACATACCAATACATCAATATATACTAGCCTGCATGCAAAACAAGTGCTAAAAATCATTTTTGCATTTTCAAAAGACGGGCCTGGGCCCCCTTGCACCCCTCCCCTGGGAATTTACAAATCAGTTCTCCCCCAGTAGAACACATCACTGTTAACTAAAGAGATAACCAGTAAAACCATTCATTTGCATTTGTAACTTTGATCACCCAGAGATTACAATCAGGTGGTTATTCTACTTAGAAATGTTTCATCAGTTGTATCCAGTTTCTTTCTCTCCCCACTTTCCCACTACTGGCAAAAAAGCTTTTTGATCTTACATGAAAATCTAATCAACAAGTATTCACATGCAGGAACATGCTGTATTGATTTTCTTGACTAAGAACTTGAGAAAATATAATATAATATGTAATTCATTATACAGCCTTCAATAGCAGCCATACATCAGTCTGAGAAAATCACTTCATATCAATTTTCTTTTAATATACAACATGCAGACAAAATGCATTTTCATAATCTTATTTCAAACAAGTATCAAAAGCTAGGGATGGAAACATGAGCCAAGCTTTGGTTAAGTTTTTATTTTTTCTATCTTTAAAAATCACAAAAATATCTGAAGGACCAAATCTATGGTAAATTCAGAAATTATTGTGATGTATTTAAAAGTAACTTTTTCAGCATTTTTATTGAAAATTCTCAACTGGTGTGAATCAATTGCAAACTAAAAAATTCTGAATTTAATTCAATTTAATTCTTTGATGGATCAAAACAAAATTCTGTTTGTCTACTGGTAAACCCCAATTCTAGTATGTTTGTTCCAAAAATTCACTTCCCCAAGCAGATTTGAGGGGATTTTAAAGTCAGCCAATCAGAAACCATAGTTTTCCATGTCAACCATGTCTGCTCTGACTGAATTTACAAAATTTGCAGAGGACTTTTCATGGATGCTTCCTGCCAAGTATCAGCTCTTTCGGCCCAGTTTATTATAATCTGAAAATATCATAGGATGAGGAATACCAAGCAAATAGAAAAGCTTATTTGATGTTTGGCAATGTGAACTAAAAACTTACTTCTAGTTCTGTCTAAGGTAAATTAGTATCTTGAACTTTCAAAATAAAGCCTTTTAGCAAACCAATTTCATTGAAATTTTACAAGCCCAAAAATATTTCAGTGACCGTGTGTCATAGGATTAGTGGTTATAGTCCGTTTGATCACTGTGAAAATAGGGAAATTAATTCTTTAAAAATACATCTTTAACTTGACTTCCAATGTGATTGCAATTATGATATTTATTAATGAATACATATCTCGTAGTGTTGTTCAATTGGAAAAATTTTGGAACCGATCATCAGTTACTATCGGTTGACTGTAACCGATCGATGATCGATTACATAATCGGTTATTCTTTGGAAGATGGATCATCCTTCTTTTTATAAAAACGAAATGATTTCCACACTGAAGAGCGTGCCTTCCCACCTGGATAGGCAAATATTTCACCATCCCCCTTCAACTGGTTATTGTTGGCGTCCAATTTTTTTTTTTTGACGAAAATTATCTCTGATACGGATCAGAAGCGGAAACTTGACCAGATATAGAAAAGGGGGTGGGGAAAATTTTCCGATGATCAATTATGACCTTTCACAATCGATTATCGCCATCGGGATGACCAACCATCTGATTTTTGATTATAATCGATTATTAGAACACCACTATTAAAAGCATTTGATTTTTGGATGACTGATCTAGTTTCAAGCAGTATAATAGTTCTATGTCTTCAAGATTAGCTTGTGTCATTAGGAACCCCTGTCAAATTTTTTGAATGGGATTTTATGCATTTTGTGGTTTCAATAAGATGCAGTTTAGAATTTAATTTTGACTGGATCAGGTGTCTGTTTTAACAGTATAATGGGCCATTCTTACCAGACTACCAGGCATGCCTGGGTCAAGGGAACCTCTGTCTAATTTCTTTTTTGTAAGATTTTGCAAAGGGGCCATATGAATAAGGGTCTCAGAGAGATGAAGACAATTTTATAATTGCCAGTTCTTGTGCAACTCAGCTAGTCTTGGCCTCTGATGAAAAGACAGATGTTTTTTGCATTTGTCATAATTTTATGTCAAATTGTAATGTTTCAAGAAAATATTTTTAACCTTTATTTCATAGTGTTTGGAAATTCTTCGATCAGCCTACCACACTTTCCTTTCAGCTCTATTTTTCCTATATTGTCCTAATATGTCAAAAATAATATGAAGTTAGTGGGAGACACCATCTCAATTATCATAACACCATTTTCATCTCTAAACTCTATGTCAGAGTTTGTTGGAGCGGGTAAAATCGTAATGGAAGAAAAAATGTCTGCCGTATTCTTATAAAATAGTGTTTATTTTGTAGATTGAAAAAAAGTGCAAGAAAGTTGCAATAATACTTTTTAGCAATCAGGATGTATTTTAAGTTGCGCAGAGTTTTTAATTCTCTATGGGGATTTTACATTGTAAAGTCAGCCATTTGTTTGCTGGAAGTGTTTCTTTGCACGCGCTAGCGCAAGACAGGGAGTACACATTTTCAACGCTGCGTAATAATTAAGTAATAAACTAGGATTTTATAACATGCAAAAATGGCTCGAGGCGCACTTGAATGAACAGTAAAAAGTAAATTCTTCTTATGTGAATCGCAAGAGAAGGTCCGAACAAAAGAAATTTGCATGATTTTTTAAATTACTTTATCTAGGTCAAACTTAAGCGCTCCCGCCTAAAACGAAGATGGCCGACCCTCAATGTTAAATCTCCGTAGAGAATTTCAGGGGCAGATAATAGTATGTAAAACGTTTTTTAAATGACGTTAAAGATAAACCGTTAAGTGTGGGATAATTTTTTCTTTTGAATGAATATAAATATAAAGGCAGAATCGCACATATAAATTTATGAAGCTCAAAAATCACACTCCAGAAAAGCCTGACATAGAGTATAAACGATTTCTGTCTGCCCTTTGGTATCTTCGAATTCCTTCCATACCTACTTTAATTACAGCGTTGAAAATGTGTACTCCCGGTCTCGCGCTAGCACGTGCAAAGGGCCACTTCCGGCAAAGAAATTGCTGAGTTTACTATGTTAAATCCCCGTAGAGATTTAAAAACTCGGTGCATCTTAAAATACATTGTGATTTTCTAAGTATTATTGCAACTTGCTTGACAGTTTTACTTGCATAACCTTTTAGCTCTGACATTGAGTATAATTATACCATGTGTATCAAGTCCGAATGACATACAAATAGTACACGCAATTGGATTAATGATCATGCCCTGCAGCACTTGTATGTACATGGTACATTTTCTAACACCTATCATATGCATTTCACAATAATAATTCACTTAATACAACTTATGCCCAATTTTATGTGCTATAGAAACTGCCTTTTTATCGAATATTTCATTTGAATAATATATTCTTATTATCGCACATAATATATTGTCATGCTATAAAATGGCACTGTTTATTGTTGAACTGCTAGATCTTGGTATAAGAAGGGAGGTTCGGACAGATCTTATTCAAAATACAAAATTACCAATGTTGAATAAATATGGAATCTTGTTGTAATACTGCGCTTTTATGTTTTAACTCTGTATATTCTCTTTCGTCCTTAAACCATTCTGATAAAACGTAAGTCTTGATACATTTGGTAAACATTAACTTTATTGATTCAAATGTTGAATTAAATTTCCAAAGCGGTAGTAAAAATTGCTTTCAACCGGTTCATAAATTCTATAAATTTGTCGTGAATGGCGAAAGGAGTAACATTGTCATTTTGACAAACAGTATATTAATTAAGCTGTGCTGCTTTTGAATAAAGTATTATTATTATTATTATACTTAGTTATGCCACAATGAACCTCTTAATAACCTCTTAATCCATGGAAGTATTTTATCAGCAGCACCATGAAGGCTCTTTTGTTAGTGGCACGATCTTTTAAATTATTGTCAATCTCCTCGACTTCAAATTGTTTTTCCGCTGGCTCCGTTGGTTCAATTATTTATTCATGCAATGCATTGTTTTCCAGTAATTTTAGTTCAGTGAAAGATTGTACGCAAACATTCAGTAAGTAAGTAAGTAAGTAAGTAAGTAGATTGTTTATTATAGTGACATGTGTATCATACAAACAAATAACATAGTTTATACAGTGAGAGTACACCCGGCCCAATGGGCCTATAGGTCACATTTAAGAGTGAGTTAACATAATTCGATAAATAAGTTACAAATGATTTTCAAACATATATAGTAATAACATAAGATATAATTCATGATTCAATTATGTACATAGAAAATAGGCAGTATTAAACGTAAGTATTTTAGAAAAACAATGATGG
>JARWCS010071088.1:0-15669 GCA_034783895.1 Geukensia demissa | reverse complement strand
CCTTATTTTTTCAAAAAAAAAAATCCGTAAACCAATAAATTAAAAAACTGTGGCCTTACATGTTAAAATGCGTTCACTTGCCAAAAAGTAAAAATGAACTTAAAAATTAAATTCTTAATTGTAAGTGGTAAAAATGTACAAAACTGTGTAAGAGACGGCACTTTTAATTTAAAAAAAATCATACAAGTATAGTTATTCTATAAATATCACAGCAGTTTTAAATGAATTTGGTATAGACGAGACTTACAGTTCCATTAGGTGGTCAAAAGTGCAAAGTACATGTATAAATCTGTCGATTAGGATTCAAATTTAAATACTGGTAGAATATTATGCCACTTTGCAACCTCTTGTGAAGAGGGTCGAAGCATTGCTTCCCAGTGATCTGATCCCGATTTCGGTCCTTGTTTACCTATCACAACACGTCCGATGACGCCATCTTTTGTGTGCAGACGTCCTCGCATGATCACAAGTTCCAGCGCATGCTCACTGATAGATGTGCTTGGAATGTCGAATAGAAATGGTTGGTTCCACACTGGATTGTAACCACTCAAAGTTTTAGTTTCTTTAGTCATGATGAGATCGTCGTTCTTATGAACATTGATTATAATATAGTGAACTGAAAGAAAATCAGAATATAGTTAGTTTTAGCTTCAAAAAATGAAAAAATAAGAACATGCCATGCACAGAGTGCTAAGTTGTTATATTTAAAGTTCACAATAGGTCCAGTAACCATAGTATCCGCTGGTGAACGCGAAATCAGTGAAGTCATACAATAACTGTTTTGTAAACATTTCGCTATGTGCATTTTCAACTTTTGTTATAATCGTATTAAAAGGACAGAGATATATTCTTATACATTGTAAGCCAGTCTAGTTCAGAAATGAATCACTGGTATATTTATCAAACGGACCGTAATGATAAACAAATTTTAAATGTTTGAAAAGAAACTGTCGAGATACAGTAATTTATAAATTCTATGAAAGAAATATTATGCAATCAGTGCCAATTACAAGCTATTTTCACACAGCAATTTATCAGAGAAAATCAATGTAATTTTACTGTCACAGACACTAAACGTCAAAATGAGTTAACATTGGGCTTCAGAAATAGCATTAGTGTTTATTTCTGGACATCGACAAAGTTATCTATAAAAAAAATGACGAATCAGTTCTAATAAAAGTACAGACCACATAAAGTACGATAACCGATTTGGCATTAAACTTAAACTTCTTTGACCCGGGGCGAGGAGGGATCCGACTTTGTAACCCTCTGTTTTATTTGCGATCTGAGGAACTGTTTGATAAACAGTGGATGTTTTCCATGTCACCTGTTCCATGCATTTTAGATATGTACAAAACATTAGTGAATGCTGATCACAAAGTACAAGTACCGAATTCTACATATCAATAATTACCATCTAACTGAAAAGTGTCTTGCATTTTTGTTCATGGAAATCACTATTAAGGCAGTTCCATATACATATATTGCAGTTATATGTATACTTTATTTTATTCAAATCTAAAAATGATGGACACCTACCCGGCTGTCCTAAAAGGCGGTCGGATTTTGGCAAATGTTCGGCACGTCTGATGAACACTTTCATTCTGTTGGCCATACTGTTATACTGAAGAAGTACAAAAACTTCTCCAAGATTTCTGTTTAAATGTTTGTCTGCTGTAGAGTGCTGAAATAAAATGAGAAAATATAATCTCTGTGCACGGAACGGGAAATAAAGAGAATAAAATCTCTGTGCATGGAACGGTGACGTGTCAAATTTTCTGGAGGAGGAAGTTCTTCAAATGCAAGAACCCAAATTAATATGTTTAATATAGAAATAGGAGATGTGGCATGATTGTCAATGAGACAGCCACCCACCAAAATGACAGTAGAATTTAAACTTCTACAGGTCCCATTATGGTCTTCAACTATGAACCAGAGTCCATACCATAAAGGAAGTTGTAAAAGGCCCCGAAATACAAATTGTGAAACAATACATAAAACACGACAATCGACCTAATCTAAAGCAAAAATGGTGAACATATAACAAAAAATGACTAATAAAACAACGACAACCACTGGGCTACAGGTTCCTGACTTGGGACAGGCACAGTATGTCTTGAAACCAATGACGCTTAAATTTTGTACAAGTGCATTCTTTCGACCCAAACTTGTTTCTTGAAACATCTCAAATTGAGATTTTCCTCAAATTCCTTGATTTTTTAGTTAAGGAAAATTATGTGAACATTCTCAAATTGATATGTTTTATGAAGCTGAATCCAGGATGTTGGTTATTGGACAAAGTAATACACTTGTGGAGTATATTATTATATCAGCCTATATATTGTATCGATGCGACCAATCAAATCTGTCAGATCTTTGCCATTACTTGTTGGTAAATAGTATATTAACGGTCATGAGGAACCTATTCTCTATTTTTGGGAGATTCAAGTATTGTCTGACGAGTAACGGAGGTAACTGTTTTGCGTCGAGGGGAAAATATCTGAAATCTCTTTTACTGAACCGAAATCTCATTTTAGGAAAAAAATTCATATTTTGAAAAACACTTACTTGTTGAACATTCGGATATACTCTTTGCATGCCGACTTACAAATACGTATGATTTTGGGGCGACATTTGTAAAAAGCCATCAGAATGGACCGTTTCAGAAATGCAACGAAATTCTGGGAAGGTATTTGTTCTTGTTGATTTTCATTGGTCAAGACGTCATTTACGAGGACGGAAGTTGAATTTCCGAATCAGTCCATTGCGGTGAATAACTGAAGCTATTTAATTACTTACTGGCGTTGCACAAAATAAAAACGATTTATTCGATATTATTATTTATTTTCATTATAGGCAATATATAATGAGATATAATAAAAATTATCCTGATTGACAGTTTTCCGTTAAAATAAGTTAATGATATTTCGAAGGATAAGAGATGGTTTTTCAATCGGTTTTTGATAAAGGCAAGTAGTTCCGGCATTTGTTGACTGAACGGACGGGCAATAGTTCAAAGTTAAAGCCTATACAGCGATTTACAATATGAATAACAGCAGTAAACATCGGAATTGTTCACTTGAATTCTTGAGTTATTGAATAAAACAGAAAATCCGGATTGTCATCACCAGGTGATAAAAGTCAAAGCATTTTACTATTGTTAGACTGGTTAACAGCAACCATAAAAGCTTTGGTTGATCTGGTAAATTTATTGGGAGCTGACTTGAGATGATTGACAAAAGGGATTGACCAGCCATTTATCCTGGTGGAAGCTAAAAAAGCTGATTGTTGCAATGATAGTCTTTTTAAAGTCGATAAACAGAGGAAAATTCATCTGATGTCGCAAGTCGATACATGAATATGTATCCTAGAATATAAATAGAAAATTTGCATTGGACAAGTTCTCCCGTCCGACTGAGAGCATTAATTTGCTGTGTAGGACGTAAAGCACCATCAACCACCACCACAAGATCTATACATCTGATATACTGCCTTTAATTTACCGAATTATTAGGTCCATAATTTTTGCTATACAACACAGCAAATAAAATTACTTATCTAAAAAGGAAAATTACAAGAATACTCTCATTCGTTGGTTCAAAATGTATCATTAATTTTAGACGGAAACCAATTACATGTTGGTGAAATTAAAATGTTACGTTATTGAAGAAATAAAATAGAAATTTCCTGTAGTGCATTACATTAAAATTCCCACGATGACTGATTTTGTTTCATCTTGGGTAGTATCAAGAAACGATAATTTAAATGTCTATAAACTTATTTTTCATTGAAATTAACTTACCTAATCAACATCGTTGACGTGTAACCAACTGATATATATGTCTATATAAGTAATCAGTACTTGGTCTTATATCGTCACCTGCCCCATTACTGAATATATGTAACTGTTTATGATACGCACTTGGTTTGTTACATATTTATGGATAATTTTTAAATTGGAATACAGAAGTTGATAAATGAAAAGGAAAAAGTAAACAGGACGTAAAACTCGATTACGTATGTCACTGCTTCCTTTATACTGCTATAGTAAAGCAAACGAAATTTGCCAAGACTTAAGTCAAAATATATCAAAAGTTCAGCTATAAAGTATGTCATATTAAATATTGTTGGAATTCTAATTTTTTGCCGCAACTCACCCTGCAGTTAAAACTTTTGTTATCCTCGGCACAAACAAATACCCATTACCCTTTTACGTTAAATTTTTGAAATTGAAAAAATCTATCCCCAAAAGGCAAACTTTCATAGATAAATATCCCGCTTCAGTGTTTTAGCTAAAATACAATTCAACTATATTCTTAAAATTGCATCTTTTGTCTGCCATAAAAACCCTCCAAATAAAAATTTTATCATGTCTTGTTACCCGATACCATTGGATGATTGCACCAACAAAATGAAGCAAATTTACCAAGTTGAAAAAAATTAACATTATACCCTATGGTGAATTTTTTTTATTTCAAGTTAAAATGATTATTTAACTACTGCTTGAGCTGCAAAATATTAGAATTCCAACGATATATAATATGATATTTTTCATTGTAAAAGTTTTGATACAGATTCACTTTGGTTGTGGCAAATTTTGTTTGGGGTACTATATTTTTGCAGCCGCACCTGTAAGCATTCATAAGCAGTTTGCATTTTTCGTTGGAAGTGACTTAGATTTAGGAAACAAGACGTGGTTAACAGATATTGGATTTAACCAATTAAGCTTATGTTAGATTACTCAAAATATCTTAATACTCGACTGAATTACCTTTTTTAAACGTTTCCTTTGGAGGACGACTTCCATCTTAGTGGATGATGGCGATTTCCAGTTTATTTCAGAACATTGTATAAATGCTTCTCCGATTAAATTTGGCTTAGCTTTTGTCTTTTTTCTAGAAAAAAGTGACAGTCTTATAGTAGCGTGTTCTAAATCATGAAGTGACACATTACTAAACTGTAATATTTCATCAAAATGTGCAACTTCTTCCACACGAACTACTTTACTGTTTATTCCGTCACTTGTCACCGGAAATAAATCCGCCCTAATAAACACCTCCCATAACTGCGCTTTGGACGGAAGGTCCATTGCGTCTTGCAGATCAACATTTAAAACTGAGTTCGCTTCGTGGTATTCCAGACAAAGAGTCAGCACGGTTTCGGTGTCAGCACGATACATGACACCCGAACTTAACGTACCAGTTAAATTACCCATAGATTTTGCTCTCCGCATCATTCTTAGTTTCTTTACAGTGGTTATTTTTGCTAAATTTGACGACTTGTCACTTTGTGGGCTATCGGTAACGCTGCTACTGTCCATTATTTCTGACCCTGAAGGTGTACTCGATCTGTCTGATAACTCAATTTCTGAAAGGTCATCTTGGATATACTCCTCAGAGTATGAGAATGTATTGTAGTTTGCATCGTTTTCCTTTTCATCTTTTGCATTTTCACTTTGAGATCTATATAACTGACTGTTTAAGCTAGCCATACCAAAAGGGGCTGGCGTGTCACAGCTGATGAAAAAATGACCAAGGCTAGACTTACGACGTGACGCAGAATTTCGTCGTCGGATGCAAATAACACATGCGAATATTAAACCAGACACCACCAAAGCGCAACATACTGCTATAACTACTTGAACTGCAGCTGGAAAGATAAAAAAAAGATCATGGATTTTAAAACCTGTGTAAGGATGTATAATAAAAAATAACTTTATAACGAACAAGTAAATTTTGTACTTGAGTGCATGACATGCATGTTAATATTCGACAGTATTAATTAACCCTCGACAAGTACAGATGCTGATATTTAAAAAAAATATAAGTATATACTTTAGCAAGTATAGCTGTTATAGTCAACAATATTTTTTTTACTCATTTACAAACATATGTATAGCAGTTATGTTCAACAAGAGGCCACAAGTAACATGTATAGTTCACCTACTAGAATAAAAAAAAAACTGCTTTATTTATTTCTCATATTAAGACAACATATAAAATAAGCCTATCACATGTAAAAATGGCACGAAGGTCATTTTAATTGTTGAGTAAATTCTTCATATATGGTATTCAATGGTAAACCAAGTCCGGCTATTGTGGCCGTATTGAATGTACGATTGGCGCGAAAAACATAGTGTCTGTTAATCATTCATATCACAAACCATTTCAGATCGTTTAAACTGGCCAGTTTCAGACGAGAATAAATTTAAACAAGTCAAGATGCCTCTTGGCCAAATTGATTTTTTTATAAACGAAAATATGTGTGGTAACAGAAAATATCTCGCCTGTAAATTAAATTCCTGAAATACGAATGTGGACGGACGCAAACAAAAGACATAAGCCGTAAAAAATTATCATAACAGATTTATCATTATGAATTAGCATATCAACTTCTGTTAACCTCTCATATGTACCTGCTGAGAAAAGAACCTACGCTAAAAAACCTTGACCATTGTCGCTGGACAGTAAAAATGAGACCAAAAACACAAAAAATTGAAGGAAATATATGTATGTAAGATACATTTGCATTGTTGACCTTTAATGTGCAGCAACTGAGAAACTGGCCTAAACATAAAAACACGACAATGATTGCTAGACAATTGTTGCTAGATCGTGAAAATTAGGTCTAGAGACCATGTCATACGACGGACTGATATATTAGAATGAATAACCACACCAAATATAGTTAAAAATCACATATAGCCATAATGAAATTAACCTCAGCATCAAACTCGCTGGACCATAAAAATTAAGGTTAAGGACACACTAGACATATAGTGTCTGACATTTACGCCTAAGGAAGAACTAGCATACTACATCTTGTTAAAGTATCATGTGTAGTTTCTGAGAAACTGACCTAAGCAAAACACTTTGCGAAAATCACTCGGACATGAAAAAGGTCAAGGAAAGTGACATATTACAGACTGGAATGAATTAGCATACCAAAGGTTAACATATCACGTGTGATTACTGAAAAAAAATCTTTTATGAAAACTTAGGACCTGTAGAAGTTAAAATTTTACGATCACTTGGTGGGTGGCTGTCTCATGGACAATCATGCCACATCTCCTATTTTTATATTAACCATGTATCTACTATCAACCATCTACATATATAATATTACTGGTCTATGTATATCAGTGTTTGAGAAATGGATTTAAATGTGAAAACGTGTTTTCAGATTTTTTACGAAATCATTGAACTATGAAATGTGTTCAAGGACGAATGGCATGTGATTGGCATACCAAATTTCGCCGGTGAGCGAAACAATACAAACCCCTGTTGAAGTAGATGATTGTCCGATATGTATCGCTGCAAAGACTTGCCCAAAATGCTCCAGTCGTTACGGAAATGAATAATTAATGAAAAAAAAACTGAACGTAAGATTTTTTTTACAGAAACAGTTGCGAATTTCATAATTTTTGGAATTATTAAATACGACACAAGTCCTACAAAAAATACGTGTATGTCAGATTAGAAATGTCCGAGTACTCAGTCTAAAAGCGAAGAGTTTTTTGTAGGAATAAAAAATAAATCTGATTTCTAATAACGTCGGAATATTCTAATGTCGGATTAGGCTGATTCCACTGTCACACCACAGTATACAAATTTGAAAGTGAAACTCGCGAGATTTTAAAGGACAAAATTCGGACGAACCAGCAACATGGATTTAAAAGCGAAGAGTTATTTGTAGGAATAAGATTTAAAGTAAATCAGATTTCTAATAACGTCGGGATATTCTAATGTCGGATTTTGCTGATTCCGCTGTCACAATACAGTATACAAATTTGAATGTGGAACTCGCGAAATTTTAAATGACAAAATTCGGACGAACCAGCTACATGGACCGAAACACAATGATCAGTGCCAATGGGTCGTTGGCCGTCATAGTGTAGTGAGGATTACAAAATTTTATATTTTGACAGGATAGGTAGTAATTCAGTTAAATTTGTCATTATGGGTAGACAAACTTTATATATATATAATTGTAAAATTAAACATATGAGAAAATCCGGGTTCTTTTTTTAACAAAAAACAAAATCCTGAATTTGTGCACTAATGTATCCTAATAAAAAGTGAAATTGCAAATAAATTGCTGTTTGTTTATCTTTACAGTGTAAAGTGAAAGAGTACATTAATTACTCAATAAAAATCTAGATACACTGTCAGGGTTCAAGTAGTTGTGGGCTCATTTAACCGTGACTCTTATTCGTTTGATGACATCAAGATAAATATCTTTAAATTTTGTAATTTCGAACCCTGTTCTCTATTACATCATCAAGCCATCACGGTCAGATGAAAACGTAAACAACAATATCTTGTATCATCAATATCAGCGGGTTTAAACATCATAATATTCCTTGATCTCAACCCGGATATAACTAACATGCTGAAATGAACACGGATGAAAGAATTTTCAGTCATAAAGTAGTATTAGAGTGGATCTCTCTGATATTTACCCCATATCTTTTCATTTCCATTTTCAAGACTTTTCCACTCTCAATACCCACAATTTCACCGCCGCTTCCCAGTTCTTAGATGCAACATTTTGCAGAATTCGTTGATGGGTTTGACAATATTGGGAAATTAACAATCAGTTCATACTCTAAAAAAAGAAATTCAAAGATACCAAAGGGCAGACAGAAATCGTTAAAATACAAAATTACCAATGTTAAATAAATATGAAAATTTATTTATGCTATATGTACATTTCAAGGAGTAACCTCTCATCAATAGCATTAAGTCAGAGGACAGACAAGACCATGGCCAACAAAATGAAACGAAAGATAAACATAGAACACGCAACACTACACTGAAAACTAAAGCTGAAGTAACACGAACCCTACAAAAACCAGGGTGAGTTCAGGTGCTCCGGAAGGGTAAGCAACTCCTGCTCCACAAATGGCACCCGTCGTCTTACTCCGTAAACAAATCCGGTGTATAGTCGCAATCGATGTTAGTCACAACCGTTTGTATACACGACAGTGGGAAGATACCCATTTTCATTTGTGAATGGATATTTCGTACCAGTCAACCAGATCATCATACTCAAGAATGGTGGACACAATATCCAACTGTCCTTATCAGAGCACCCACTAAGGCGTCGATGGCGACCGAAAAACTTTCTGAATGATGACTCTATAATCTTTTCCCCAGAAACCCTTGACTCAGTAGCTTTCTTGTCAACTGTAACCCTCTATAAATAAAATCCTGTTAGGAAGCACAGGTCCTGGAGTGGCGTATCAACTGATAAATATACACTCTGTATGCAGGTGCGGCTGGAATGTTGCTAGACATGAACGAAAAGTTTACAATCGGAAAATCAAAGTCATCTCTCTCGTCGTAAAGTTTTGTTCTTAACCCGCCCTTACTGTCAACTTACTGTCTAAATCTCTTAACTGTTAGATATTTTGATTTTACAATCATCTTTCAGAGGTAACAACGGCAGAACGACCAGGCCCTCGGGGAGAGGGGAAATCTTGGTAGTTTTGTTGATAAGGGTGTGGCGCTGAGTGTCTTGACCCATATTTCCGTTTTTCTTTAATTGTATACCTTTTTATTTATTAAATTGGAAAAAGGGTAAACCCAAACACATATTATGAGATCTAAAATATAGCCATGCCTTCCATAACTAAAAAGCGTTTGTCTGTACCAAGCTTTTTGGCCACAAAGTTCTTCTTTTGTCTTTGGCTATGTGTTAATGTTTCTTTGTTGTTTTTTTTATCATATCCGTCTTTTAATGATCTTTTCACATATTCAAAAGTGAATTTCATACCTTATCATATATATAACTGAGTTGTAAATGTTACATATTTCAGCGGCACGTCCCTTTCTCATCACATATAGGAAGAGCACCACTCCCCCACCTCTCACCCCTGATGACCTGCATGTCTCAAGCTTAAGAAATGAAGCACAACAACTCGGGTTCGAATAAGAATCGTCCCTAAAGAATGATTTTTTGCTTTATTGCACTTAAAAAAATGATGATGAACTTAGTCAATGTTGCGTGGTGATAATAACACAGAATTAATAACTTAGTCAGGACTAGAAATATGTAGAAATCTGTAATGTGTCATTCCAATACTCTGGTGCTAAATGCAGCTTTCCCCAGTAGCAATGGCAATTTACTAAATACATCTTCCCGTCAAACAAAAGTACACGTCCGCCTGCAACATTTCCCTTGCTATCTAGAATAAGGCTTGATGTCACTTGATAATTGATGATATTTTTTCACATTAATATGGCGAACAAATGCTACAACATCATAAAACAGCTAGGCTTACGTCTCAAAATTAGTTTAATGTGTCCTTTACAACTGTGTGGGAGTATATATAGATGTTACATTTTCATTTAAGCTGTCTGATACAAAAACAGCACATCGATCGTTAGATTTCCAGAATTCCCACACAAACTATTTATTGTGATAGATTAAAATTGTATTAAATACCAACTTATGTTGGATATAAATTATTTTAGATTTGGTTCTTGGATGCATCCGCTTTGTTTAATAAATTGGCCCTATTGTAACAATGTATTACCCAATTGTATCAAACCTCATTTTATTTTCATATTTTTATTTTATTAAAAAAAATATATAACCCCTTTTCAGATTATTCCATTCTCTGTAAATTCTATAAAAATAATAGTGATAAAACAATATTGATGAATTCTAAGTAAAGACTCCAATCATGGTAAATATGATACAAAACATACAAAAAAGATAGCAATACACACCAACATCTTACATTGTAAGCCATTTAAAATCATACATTTTGCAATCGAGACAGTTCGAGTTCAATTTCGGGTTTTGGTGAGATAATTTAAAGTTTAACTATCGAGGTTGTAGCAAATACGATTATCAATGTTTTAAAAATGTACGATTTTGTCCGGATTTATTTTGTTTTGATTAAATTGAACATTAAATATTAACAGTGGCGTCATCAAAGTCCACTAAATGGCAAGTGCCGTTTATACTCATAATCACTGGTTGAAAGGTGAAAAAAACGCATAATAGTTGCCAGTTGTATACCATTGAAAGTGAAAATGGTATTCTATGTAAAGCTGTACATAAAAGTTGTCCATTTTTTTGCTTTTATTTTCACGTTTGCTACATGCTTTTGAAGTTTCTATTTGGATGAGGATGACATCACAAATGTCTTCCACAAAAGCTTTTTCTACTGTATCAAATTGATGTATTAAAGAAATCACGGCTATGAGTTAGAAGGGAAGAAATGTGTTGATGTTGCCAACTTCCCGCAACTATTTTGTAGAAAAAAAATATTTTGTCTGAATGCAAAGAAACAAAGAAATATACATGATCAACCAGATATTAAAACATGAATGATACGGTGTGACTTTCAAGGGGAAAGCTCCATACAAGTGTACATGTAAAATGACAGTGTGACTTTCAAGGGGAAAGCTCCATACAAGTGTACATGTAAAATGACAGTTAAAATGTGGAAATGTTTATAAAATATGTTTAACAATAAAAAAGTAAAAAACTGGCATGGAATCATCAAAAGACTTTAAGAGTCCCAAACTGGACATCGAATGCAACACGCATTTGGGGTTAAACTAGTTTGTTGGATCCAGAACCAATACCCCTAATTCTTGTTTATAAGAAAGACTTCCATTTGATACCCCCTGGTTTTGATGGAATAAAAGAAATACATGTAGACAGGTGTTCGACGGAAGTCTTGCCTGCTTAATTCGGGACTGATATATTTGGATAACCGTATGGCACGAAGGAAAAACATCATTCCGGTAAATCAGTTGGATAAAAAACGAAACAACAGCATAGACTTTATTAGGAGTGAAAATCCCTAAAGTGTGCATAAAACATCTAATATGGCCAGAAAAACCATAATGTAAATAACTGAACATGCTTTTGTTAAATATCTAAACGTATAAACTTAGTAAGATTATACTGTATACATATTTCATAATCTGTCAGAAAAAGACTTGTGAAAATAGAAACATGTTAGCATTCAAATAGGGTATACTTACGATCGTCAATAGGATGATGGTGGTCCACTTGACTCTCGCCGTTGTCCGTGTCCTCTCTTTTGAAATCTGGAAAGAAAATCGCAATGAGTTAGTTAACGGTTTCATCGTATTAACTTTCCTTATGCATTTTCTGGATATAAAATATGCGTATCTGTACGCGGAAAAACGATAATAGCTCTATATAAATAAAGTATGTAAGTAAAGATGAAACGTGTTTAATTCCTTTAATCATGGAAAATTGGAAAAGTTATAATAAATAAAAACTTAGTCTTCACAATTTGTGGTTATAAAAAGAAAGTTGCAAACTAATACTCTGGCATAGCTCCACAGTCGAGTACCTATCATTTCCCAGAAAATTATCAACGTATTATCAAGATCTTAGCATCTGTCTTCTGGAAATTAATCCGGAATTTAGTGGATTAAAAAACTTCCTTAAAATGATTCTTCCTAAATTCTTATGCAAGATCAAAAACTGATATGAAAGTTCACGTACTCTGTAGGCCTATATATTCAATAGGCTTATCGCGAATGGGCTGTAGTTCATCAGCTTACATTACCAATTACCAAAAATTTACATGGTCAAAATCAGGCAATGCAATTGGCAATTTACGATGTTATGGAGACACGTTCGTCTCGAAATATGACAAACTTCTGTAAAATGGTATATTTTCTTTGTTTTAAAGTAACGAAAAGTATTAAACATTAATCAGGTAAGAAAGTAGGACGGATATTAAGATTATCATTTGGCGTAAAAACAACCTAATTTATAAAACCATTGTTAATTCTGTCTTAAGATCAGTCAAGAACTAAATGTAAAAAGATCCTTTATCATTGTTTTGTAAATATATAGGTAAATAATGCCGATTTTAGTTTTTCTGTTTTAGAACCGTCTTAGGTTCAGTCTCAAACTAAATTTACACACATTCGTGACACCCCAAGACCTTTACGTCATGTACATGTAACTATTAATTTATCATATATTTAAAAAAACTTTTTGAAAAGGGAATTTAAAAAATAATTTAAACAAATAATACATATATGAAAGGTAAATTAGAAAAAGACTTACCTGTAATTGTATTAACTGAATAAATAGTAACTGTCATTTTTGTAAATAAATTTAGAATCAGTCTTTAAAATTTTCCTTCATCTTAAGAACCAACTTCATACATGTAAGGACTATCCTGATATGAGAAATATGCCATCTGTCCGTATCAGCAATATACATTGGTCACATGATGCGCAAATTTCTTAAATATAGCCAATTTCATATCGTAGTCGATCAAGTAGTTATAAATATTGGAAGAAAGTTAATGTCAATGATGTATACACAACACATGTATTTGATTAGATGACCTGAAGTCAGCTGTTGTCATGAATATGTTGACCAACCACCCATTGAAGAAAATCAAGCAGATCTGATTGTATTGAAATTTAATTAAACACAATCAGTGAACACACCCACTCGTTGTGACCTGTGCCTGAGGGAAACGTATAACATGTTATTTTCTTGTTATTTTCATACCTCACTTCGTTTAAAATAAACATTATATATATAAGCAATAGCATGTATTTAATTTCTAGTAAATAAGTATTAAAAATTAATGTATTGATTCAGAGTTGACACAGTGTCTTATTTGGTATAAGGATTTAAAATGAATAGAAAAATGAACAGGGTAAATGCGTCATACAAGTCCCTGGAAGACTCATCGGTAATTTACCGTAGAAAACACTGAATGTCAAAGATTACCAGAATATGAAACAACAAATAATAACGTTCGAACCTTTAGCATAATGGCAAAGTACTTGAAGTTTTCTCGAAAACTTTCTCAGATGTTTCGTTAATTTAGGGGAGTTATCTTACTCTACAAGTCGGCTTTCAATGAAAACCCTTGAAATCACCTCATCGTATGCGGTAGTCGATGCCGTTTAGTGTAGTGTTAAGTATTGTTGCGACGCTTGTTCACTTTTTGTTAGAGGACATGATGCCAAATTTTGTGCGAGGAACGAAAAAAAATGTTATAGTCTGAAGCTAATGACCACGGGCTATTGTCTAAAGAAGCCAACGTGGCATATCGTGGTGTTGTTATAATCTTTTACGAAAATCTTCAAAACAAAATAACTTTTAGTTGCAATATGTTCAATATTTCCCCAAACAAATGTAAAATTTGAGCCTGAGTGTTTTTTGTTATTTTTATGTGCATAATGTCAGTAACTTTACAAAATATGTTAGTAACAAACGGTATCCCTAGGGCTGTTTTCTGATAATTGGAGCCAGTCTCTCTGACATTTACCCCATATTTTTTTCATATTCATTGTCCAGTAATATAATAATGTGTCATGATATCAATATGTTCGATATTGTATCCAAATTTAGTGTTATTTGTACTATATACGTCCTTCGTTTGGCTAATAAGGTCCAACTAATTATCGTAATTAGCAATCGTTACCAATATTATTGTTGATGCTGCTGAAATATTTTTCTTAGGGGACAAACTAGAATCAGCTGATCGAGGCAAACATTCAATAAGAATTAAATCCGGTATGCAAATAACATAAATAGTAACACAGGGACGTAATATAAATATTAAACCATCTATAAGGTATGTCCAATAATTAGATTGAGATTCCTTGTTTACCAGCTTCTCGTACATTAAACCTTGACGTTTACATGATACACGATTTGAGTTTTAAATTTCTTATAAATTCTATTCATTTTTAATCTTTTAAAATTAATTAACTCATACATCACGTAAACGTTTGAAATTGATTAAAGATATTGTTTGCAGAGTTGAAAGAACCCTATTTCAATATCTATACTCTTTCTGAATATTTATTTTCATATAAGTCAGGGTTATTTTAGGTCATGGTTTGTTGTATAATGTATGATAACTGTAAATTTAATGTGCAAATTGTGAACCAGACTTACATGTATACAAAAGTTACTGCTAACTTGATTAAAACTATCATAAAATATCAAATTAAATTTTTATAAACTCTAAAAATGACGAAATCGCAACCATCGCTTGAAATTTCTTAATGCAAACAGATTGTCATAATTCCAAATGAAAGAAATATGAAAGATTATTACCAGATGCACTGATTCTAAAAAACAAAATATAAATAGTCACAATAAAATATTATCTATAAAAGGAATACATTTTACTAGTGTATAATGTGCTTAAAGGAGACTTTATGATAAGCGAATATTAGCTCACCTGGCCACAGGACATGTGAGCATTTGTCATCACCTGGCGTCTATCGTTCGTCCGTCGTCTGTTGTTGTTTTTTTTTACATTTAAACTTTCTCTCCGAAACCACTGGACCAAATGAAGTGAAAATTGACCTTCATTCTATGGTGTTACTTTGAATTGTTTTGTTATTGGTTTTCAGTATTGATCTCAAGTGTTAAACCAACTTCAATTGATTTTTATCGTTTGTGTTAATTGTTATTTGTCAAGTTAGGTGGAGGGTGAGCGCGCACAAACTTGTTTAACTCCGCAACATACTTAATTTACTTGTTCTAAGCCAGGAACCAGTAGTCCGGTTGTTTTCGTTGTTAAAATGCAGTAGCCGTTCACCATTTTTCAATACATTAAGTCGATTGGCGTGTTTTCTGAATAGTTTCACATTTTGTATTTTCGGGGCCTTTTACAGCTTCCGG
>JARWCS010070980.1:0-15673 GCA_034783895.1 Geukensia demissa | reverse complement strand
GTGTTACTCCAGCTTTAGTTTTCAGTGTAGTGTTGTGTGTTCAATGTTTGTCTTTCGTTTCATTTTGTTGGCCATGGACTTGTCAGTCTTCCGACTTGACGATTTCTGTCTGCACCTTTGGTATCTTCGAATTCCTTTTAACATTTTATTGTATATATTCATCAATTGTTTAAAAATTAGTTATACTATTGTCCTTTTTCGTGTTTTACCAGGTTGTGTACTTTCTCAATGGACCGAATGGGGTGAATGTACAGTCACATGTGGTGAGGGTAACCAATTACGACAACGAAATTATGTGACTTCTACTGATGAAACACAATGTCCACCAGCTGACAAAGTCGATTCAAGACCTTGTAATGTAGGAAACTGTAAGTAATTTTTAGATCTATAAATCAAAACAACACACTGACTGGCCTCTACTTTTTGTATAACACAAATTTGATGATATATGAATAAATGAAAGGACGATGATATTGGTGTTTACAATTACAGTATTCTCTACTAATTCATGGCATAAACAATACAAGTACGACATATTTTTTGCAGATTTGCAAAGGTTTAGAGTATAATGGAGGCAAACTTTTTTAACGTTTTCGTGAACACATTAGGAAAACTTATTTTTTTATTTTACTTTAGGCGAGTGTGTCTATGATGAATGGACAGCATGGTCCACCTGTACAGCAACATGTGGCTTAGGATATAAAGACAGAAGGAAAGACCTTCTTGAACCAAATGAACATTGTAACGAGACTATTACCGAAGTGATTGGTTGTTATGAAGGAGATTGCTGTAAGTTTTAAACCATTCAGAAATTCACTATTTAAAACAAACGTAAAAAAACATTTTTATTCTGTCAAATCTTCCATTTAAATATAGCAGAAACGGGACATACATTCCTGGCGGAATGTTAAGTTTTTGTAATGTGATATATATTTGGTAACTATAAGAGTGATGATGTCGCTTTGATTCCATTATATTTTTTTTCATGAAAAAGAAGCACTATTCCTCCTTTTTGTCCTGGTAAAAGTAAACTCGTACATTTGCACATAGTTTAATATTTGTTTTTGACGTATGTAAGATGGGAATCTTGTCTTTCTTGACATATATTCCATATTTTTCCTTTTAAATAATATTGTAAAAAGTGTAAATGACATTTGAAGCAAACAGCTGATATATATTTCTGTTATGTTGCTTCCAGAAATAAATGATAATACCTTACGTATAAATGTAACTTTTCATTCAGTTTTATTCTATGCTATATGGATAGTTTATCGCAACAGTAATATTAAGCGCACGATGAGATTACACAGTGCGAGAGAAAGTTCAATGTATGACGTTTTATGTGTGTGATTTTTTGCAGGAAATAAAATCATTTTTGGGTAGAAATAGCTTCCAATGTCCTGAAAAAAAATTGGACAAGGGACTTTGTCCTTGAAACGTTATAAATAAAATCTATTTCTGACCAACAATGAAATGTTTCCATATCATACAATATCAGATATCCAGTTTTTATTGTAACATTAATACTTCCCGTTGCCTTTGGTCCTGTAAAAACATGTGTAAATTTTATTTCTTTTTGCTTTAGTTTGTGACCAAAACCATGAAAGGTGGACAAATTATTCATACTGCCAGCAGACCTGTGCTAATCGCCATCAACCTTGTCTGATGTAAGCACCTAAGTACAACAAGGATGTATATGTGAAGAAGGATATTTCCTGAATTACAATAACGTGTGTGTCCAAGAGAAAGACTGTGTTTGTAATACATCTCTTGGGCTAAAGGAGGTAATTTTTATAAATTATTATTGAATTAATGAAAATGTTAAAAGAGAATGCATAGGGAGAAATTTTAAACTCTTAACAAACAAGTTTCAAGTCATTATTAGTCATTATATATTCATTTATGATATTTAAACGACAATCACAAAGTCTTAACTAAAACTTTGTGTTAGGTGTTATAAGATGCTGTTTATAGTTTGCTGATTTATTCACCTTATCAATGTTTACTTATTACAGAATGGAGAAACCTGGACAAATCCTGACAATAAATGTGAACAGTGTGAATGTGTAGACTCAGAAATCAAATGTTAAAGAAAATGTGCAGAAGTTAAGTCTTGTCCACTGGTAAGTTAATATAAAAATCAAAATCTTTTTTAATTGGCCGTGCAGAAATATCTTTCCTTTTTAATAATTACATGTAATTTAAAGGGGCTAGTAATGATTTTTAAGTATATGGGCATGAATAAACTATGCCATAAACTTTCAGCCTGTGCAGATTAATCAAATGGACAACAACTTATGTAAGATGTGGATTATGTCTTTCAGGCATATATTCCATATTCTTTCTTTTAAACCAATCATCTTTAGAGGAGTGGTCTTCTGAACTATCTTTCATGTAACACTGAAAACCCTTGTATTGTTGTATTACACACAAAGGTTTAATGACATACTATTTTTGTTCAGTTGAACTTCACTGTCCTACCTTTGGCACATGTTTACTTCTTTCCTCTACCAATGGTAAATCATGCTACAACAAACGAATAGTTGTCCTCTGTTAATGTCAGGTCTTGAACTATACAGCAAAGGATTAATTTTCTACTCAAAATACCTACAGACCCGAGAAGCATAGTATACTGCTAGACCATATGAGCTAAAGGATCTTCAATTATGCAGGTACCAAAACCTGTTGATAACTCGTAAACAAGCAAATCCCTGCGACCCTTACCCCACCTAATAGACCTGTTAGATGTTTTATTTTTACAGTGCAGGTCATTATTTAACATAAATAATATAATGAAACACTTTGCTGTGCTAAAAAATTAAAAATTCATTATGTAAATGGTGTTGTGGTATTCAAATTTGTATTCAAAAATGTCTGATGAAGATATAATTCTGACAATTTGTGTTTTGCAGATACATGTAAATTGTATACAAAAACTGAAGTATTAGAACCGGATGGTTGTGAATATAACATACAACTACTGTGCTGGTGGATGTGGAGATAGTGTAAATAAACCTATGTTACTACCCGAAGGTGGTAATTACATACAAGCCATGAGTAAAGACAGTAAATGTTGTACAGGAAATATACAATCATACACAACAGTCAAAGTCAAATGCTCGGGTAGTGATCAAGAAGTGGATGCAAGACTACCTGTTATCAACCAGTGCGAATGTAACATGTGTGCAACTACTGGTAAGCAATTAAACCGTCGATTTATTCAAGCGTAGAAAAGTGTTATGTCGAAGGAATTTTATTTCTGAATATTTTACCCTAATATCTTAATATTTCATTTCATTTCGTTTGGTATTATCATTAAAACATCGTTTTGGTAGTATCATTAAAACATCGTTAAAATACTTAATAATTCCCAATTTGCGACTTTCTTTGCCGTTCGAAACAAAACATTGTTGATCATTATTGACCTTCTGGTCTTTATTACAACAATTACGGTATGTTGAGACATGTCTTACAAACAGCTTACCAATTGGTTTAAAAGTATATGTGCAGACATGTAAAATTTGTTTCCCTATCACATTTTCAATAGTTTAAATTGATATCAAAGGAACTTTATATAACTGATAAACCTGTAAATTTGATATCATTTATAAGTTGTATATCATAGTAAATTGTTTTATAATATCCTATTTTGAATGTTTCAGAATATGAAGAACAACAGAATGCAGCAACAAATTATATAGCACGACGAAAACGATAGTAAAGGACTTAACCCCGGCCATAAAATGTGTAGACTCTCACTCTCCGCTCTGTTACTTTTAATGTTTTGTTGATTAAATGGTTGTTTATATGAGTTTTCTGTTATTTGTGTATTTCTTTAATATAAAATGGTGTGTAGAATAAAATGTGCAAACATTATGTGTTTTACATGAAGGTTTTTTCTGAACTAAACATTATTTTAAAAACAACGACACGCAATGGAGTTCAGGTTCCTGGTATGGCACAAGCACATAAAATATGTATCGGGGTTAAACATGTTTGTGAGTACTGATCCCTCCTTCCATCCGTGGACATTGGTGTGAAAAAAAGACATAAAACAAATTTTAAAAAACAATTGCATCAGTTTTAAACTGATTTGAACTCGAAACATATTATGGAGACAATAACAAATAAAACATGATACACAAGGTGTACCCACCTCTGAAAATTACTCGCTGTTTCTGACAGCTTGTGTAAAATCCAAACTCAGTTGATAACAAACCTGGTTCTCTTAACCTTAGACATCAATCAAAACACAATTTATCGTTAAACAAGGTATTGTCCAAGTGTCAAAAATAATAATTGCATGCAGGACAAAAATGTAACAAAACAGTTTGGATGTAAATCAGTGTAAGTCAATGAAGACAATATTCAGGGAATAAATCACATTTCACTATAATTTTTATGCAAAATTGTTAAGTAAAGATACATTAAAACGCCTACATTTTCAATATTAACAATATTATATTAAGTGGACAATTTAATCATATTAGCTTCAGCTTTCGAACTGCTTCATCACTTTAAAAAATGAAAGATACAAAATTAACGGACTAAACTCGTTGAAACAGAAGTCAGACAAGATCATGACCAACAAAACTAAACAGAAGACAAAGATCAGTTACTAATATACTCCATTGAAAACCAAAACCTGAGCAAGACTAACCCAATTGAAACGAGGGTGAGCTCGGGTGCTCCGTAAGAGTAAGCTGCTCCTGCTCTATTAGTGGCATCTGTATTGGTGGTCAGAGCTCGAGATTAGTCACTATCGGTATAGGGAGGAAATCGCAGTAAATAGAAAGACACCTATTGTCATCTATATTTCATAAAAGCTCAAACAAGTCATGAAGAGGACCTTGATCTTTCACTAGAAATCTTTGGTTCTGAACGCCCCGTTTTTAATAGATTTTGATAACTTACATTTGCACGAAATTATATACATTTTTGGTCTTTGTAGAAAATAATTTACCAAGTATTTCAGTCGCTTGATGCGTTTTTGACGCATGGGTCTGATAATTCAGCTTACATATATACATGTATGTAAATATATGCCGAGTTGAATGTCAAATTAGATATTAAATATATATTTTTATTCAGCAAATGTTTTACTTTCCAAAAGAAAATGAATTACGTCCGATTTTTCTATATATTTAAGGCAAAATAGGACACGCACACGAAATCTTGTCACATTTCTTAAAAAATTATTTTCTTCGTTTGCCTTATGCGGTATATAATGGTATGCATTATACACCAAAAGTTTTGGCCTTGTTTGCTTTCTACGAAACAACTTAATTATGTCCAAATACTGGTATTGTTAATAAACCTTGACTAGTATTCTTTCCTGAATATAGTTTTATAAAAATGCAATACTTATAACCATATCGATTATATGCTGGACTAAGCAACAAACTGCAAGTACCAATTTTATTGTCTTTGTTTTTTTCCTTGCCTTGGATTGAACCTACGATCTTCTAAATTCGGAGCGATCAAGCTTTTATAAAAATGCAATACTTATAACCATATCGATAATATGCTGGACTAAGCAACAAACTGCAAGTACCAATTTTATTGTCTTTGTTTTTTTTTCCTTGCCTTGGATTGAACCTACGATCTTCTAAATTCGGAGCGAGCAAGCTTATCATTACATCTCCCAGGCGATCGTGTTTTTTTAATAGCAAACAAAGTTCTTTTTATCAACGATTTAAAAGATATAAGATTTATCAACAACTCCACTAGATCCTGAGTAAGCATGGAAGTGAAAGGATTTGAGGTAAATTTCTGAGAGACTGCACTCAAACTACGAGAAAAACACGGAATTTACAAATATAGAGGTCTCGGCAAGGCCTTTATCAAGGATGAGTATCAAGGGTGAGAAAGCTCTAAATCGCCCAAAGTAAAAAAAAAATCGTTTGTGTGTGAAATTAAACTATTATTACATGTATATTATACAAAAATAAACATTAAACAAAACAGTAAACACAAGACAAATTATGACCACAATTCCTTACTTAGGACAGGTACATTAGCCATGTGGTGGGGTTAAACTAGTTAAGTGGGTATCCAACCCTTCCCCTGCGAATGGTCAAAGGAAAAAATCAAAGAAAACAAAAGCAATAACCGAAAAACTATAAAAATGATACATACAGTCACCAAATCCGACTAGAGAATACCATAATTATAACAAATATACTAAACAAAAATACATGAAAAAAGAAGATACATCTCTAATGAATGATTGCAATTACTGAAAGCAAGCCTAGAGAGATTTCTGATGACAAAACATCAACCAATCATCAGACGATTAAATACGGTGTTGTCAGTAAACGCGAAGAAAGACAAGATGAATGAAATGCCAAATGTATTAAATAATATCTATGTATTAATGCGATTATTTTAATAATATCTATACTAACGAAAACCAGTTTTAATGTCTTGAGTTCAACGTCGAACTTGAATCCCATGTGGATAACTTTGTTTAACCGTGAGATTCAAGGGATCATTTTTAAATTTGTAAGCTTTATATGAAAGGTTTCCATTGAACGTAGGATGTGATATCTTTTATCGTATCAAAACTCTATATATGCAGCCGTATTTTTGTATTATTTTTTTCTAATGGTTATAAAATTTTCTGAGAGTATTGCGAAGTTTATGATTATCTGTATCACTGGTGCAACGCTAAACAGTAAGATATAGATTGCGATCTTTAAAGTCAGTAACTTTGGTGCAAATAAATCATTCATTAATATGAGAGTCATTTTTTGCCTCAAACTCTTAATCAAAATTCTGGTGAATATTCTTCATTAAGATAAAAATTATGTCGCCTATATGGAAAAGGAGATGTAGTATGATTGTCTATGAAAGAACCATCCAAAACGTATAATCTATAAAATTCTTCAGGTTGCTCTAATGGTTTCAATAACTGACACATATCCACACTATAAGGCAACCTGACAAAAGGCCACTAAAATAAAATTTAATGATATTGGATTGCAACAATTATCGTCTAAAAAATTATACAATGGGAAACAAGTAAAACTTTAACATCAAAACAACGAAAATCTTTATAATTCTGCAAAGTTAACATTTCAATTCATGAATATGAAGATCAAGATTATAGAATTTTTCTTTTGCTTTGAACGTACATGCAGGTGTGGGCTGTCAATTCAAAATTGTTTTTATGCAAAAAAAGTTAAACTGTTATAGGCAACATAAAATAAGTCAACATTTTTAAATGCAAAAATAAAATTACTCCAACTTAAAAAAATCCTTTTTCAATTAATTGCTGTTTTAAATTGTTTTAAAGTTTGCTTTATTATAAGGTATGGGGCTAGATTCTAACGTAGATACAACAAATCAAAGTTTAAAAAAGCTCGTACGACCGATAATTTGGTATAAAATGCATTATATAAAGATTTTTTTGCTTGTTAGTGCTGATCGCTTAACTTGCACAATATTGTTTCTACTCAAAGGATCCAACGCCCAGCTAGTTCATGGTTGTTTGAAATATCATTTTGAAATATGAATAGTATTTCGTATCGAATAAACTTCTACTGAAATTTGAAATATTGAAGTAAGGTATAAATATGGGGAAAAGTAAAGAAGAAGTCGATAAGAAGGCAAAGACGTAACAAATAGAGACAATGTGATTTCCCGTATGCTATAGATTAATCCAAGTCATAGTCAGGTAAATCAAATAACACCATTTTAAAACCCTTAAAATAGAAATATAATGTCTAGAATACAATTTTCAATTATTGACCAGAAATAAATCTTTAAGACTATAATCAAACTGATCAACAAAGACAGCTAAAACAAAAGAGTGCCGTCTAATCACAGATGACCAATAAAAATAGGAAAATCGCAAGTTCAGCAAAGTAGCAGAGTACAGATATCACTGTCATTTAGAAAAAGAAAGAACGTAAATTATTAAAATGATTTTTAATTATATTTATTTATTTACACGGTAAAATTAATGAAGTTAAAGTTTATACCTACAAATACGATTAATACAAATATAAGTTCAGTGTCCAGCACATAATAAAAAATAAAGACGAGACATATAAATACAACAGTATCACTCTGAATTTGTACATGTCTGTCTGTCAGCTCACATTGTTTCTGGGGGATCATTGTATATTCGCGGGAAGAAGTAAAATTTCTTTTTTAGATTGGATTTGACTTCAGCCACTGTCATTTCATCTTTATCCCTTTTTGCTTTGCTCACAATCCTATTGACCTGCAAAATTGTAAATAACTGATAAAATACAGTTTTACATTGTCATCACCAATAATGATTCTGTAATATTGTTATAAGTATTTGGAAAAAGAAAAAATTAAAGCACCAACTACAAACGGATAGTTAAGGCAAGAGAAACGAGAGACAAAAGGAGACAAAGCATGACAGATTTATACTTTCCGCATTTCTAATTTATCATTACCCAGTTTATCTCTAATGTAGAGTGGATAAGAAAGTCTCTGCGGTACGTGTCCATAGTCTTTTTGTTCATTTTTACTGTTCATTTCATCCAACGTTGCATTTGGTACTTTTTTTCTAGAAATTATTTTAACCTTGTCCTGATACTGGACATTTAATGGCAGTTTCAGCAAGAAATAACCTAGCTTCTTGATATGACGGTTTTTTTAAAATGTGGAAACATTATAGCTTATTCCGACGCTATCTTAATCCTGCTGAACGTTCCACTCGATCAGCGACTTTCAATATGAATAACAACAATAAAATTCTAAAGTGTTTCCATGCATCTGGATTATTTTGTATGGCATGACTTAATTTCTAACGTTGATAAGGCCTTTATGGTTTAACTTTATAACCTTTATTTGCGTATGCAGTAAAATATATTTTCAAAAATATAGATTATACGTTAAAAGGGCCCTTCTGCAACATAAAAATGAAAAGACAACAAAACAAATTAGCTTAAACAGAAATGAAATAAAAAAATATAAATAACTCAGTACAAAAATATGAACTATTAAGGAATTGAATAAGACATAAAAACAAAAATTCACCATGAAGTAATAAAATCGTACAAAATGATTTCCCAGAATATGTGAAAACTTAAATAAGTAATGTTAATTTGAAAAATATTTTTTAAATTAATACATGTTTTATACATAACGTTTTTTATTCAAAGTTAGACCATTAATATATAAAGAACACCTTGCCATTTGAATTTTTTCAATACTGATAGACCTTAATAAAAATACTTCATGTAGAAAAGTAAAACTCCATTTTATCCATATTTAAATTACATCAACAATTCAGGCGATCACAATGAAAATCATCGATCACACAAGTTAAAAATCGGTGATAGGAAGAGCTTTTTTTTTCTACCCGAATGAACAGATGTTGCAATTCCTCATCATGGGCATGATACTTAAATGTCCAAACTATTGCATTCATAAACCATGATCCAACATCTCTGTGCAACCAGGCCACCGTACCTGTTAAAAAACACTACATTGTAATAAAGCAAACTGAAAAAAAAGATTGTTCACAAGGAATAAATGTACCACGTTGGTCTTCTTTTCGACAAATTTAATGGGTTGAAAATTTTTTTGCCAAAAATTTAAGGTTATGAGGAAAGATAGAAGAACACCTTGTCATGGAAGTTCCAGATACAGTGTTATTTTAGTCCGTTTTTTTTTAAACACATGTAAGCCAGTTTCGAGGGCATGTGTATTTGTTTCAAACAATTAGGAATCTTTTCTTATTCGTACTACATTTGAAAGTTTTGCCTGTTTATTCGCAAATGAGTATGTGCGTAATTTGGTCCCATTTTCGGTTACAATTAAAAATTCACACATATATTTTATTTTTATGCATTTATCAAACATTGGAGCAAAAAAAATTTTTTAATTTAATCATGTACATGAATAATTATCCGGCTGTATTTTGCTTCTTTCTATGAAAAAATTGAATTAGTCAGCCGAGAACCAGCTTAGTACATGATTAAAGTGCAAATATCGTACCAGAATTTACCTTATTTCAAAATGCACTTAAATGGATGATAAAATATGAGCGCAAAGGGTTACCATTTGTTTTCTCTCGTGATGTCTATTGTTAAGGAGCACAGCATCTAAACATCAGGAATGGCAGAGACTTTCCCAAATGAAAATGCAACCAACTTTAGTTGAAATAAGCAATATTGATTGTATTTTACGCAGTTTTTGTAAACCTTTGACCTCCGTGTTTTCCATAATCTTAAACAATTTATCAGAAACATTATTTAGTTAAAGTTGGAGATGTCTCGAATTCATTTCAAATTTATATGAAATGCTTCGATTTTAGGGGCAAAGTAAGACTTTTACTGCACTTAGTCTTCTTATATATTCACACTTGATCTACATTCAAAGTATATCTTCCCTACAACAGAATCACGAACTAGGACAAAGTAACTGGATTTGAAAGTGGATGATATGCTGGGTGTCTTCAATTGAGCTGGTCTTACAACCACAGCGGAACCATCAGGTTCACGCAACGTTTCTTTGGGTTGATGTGTTTCTATTGTGTTTTGTTTCTATCTTATACTTTGAAATATTTGATATGCCATGCTTACCGGCTTGTCCTTGCTTCTTCTAATAATGTATTTTTGTCACAAATTTTAACTTGATACATGTATATATGCATGTGCTCTATATTTTAATCATTCAATTTAAATGTATATTTTGAAACAGGTCAATATGTGCTTGATACCTGATATTGATAAAAAGAATTGTCAAACATAGATCCTTTTCTGAATTAAAATGTATTGTTCTAAAAAAAATGATGATCTGACCTGATAAAATGCATTTTTCACATTAGAAAGAATGCAGTAAGTATTATAATTGCAAATTTTAGATTCCTGTAAAAAAATTATCAAAAATCAAAAACTGCTATGTATCTATGGCTTGAAACACAATACAATTTGCAAAATTGAACATATATATTTTTACATTGCAGCGATGTTCTCACAAATGTACTTCTAATACCTTCAGGTGTTGCATATGCAACGAAAAAATCTGCTGAAGGATGGCCTTTGATAACCTCAGTCTTTGGATTTTTTTTATTCAGAAACCTTCATTTCATATATGCCACTACGGCATCTAACTTATCTTTAGCTAAATACATAAAATATGAAATTACTGTTTGTTAGGAAGTATATGTATACCTTAATTGAAAACAAACAGCATATTACTATGAACATATCGACGGAATGTATTGTTTAATCTTTAACAATGCCTAATACAAATTGCGCTTAAAATGTGCTTGTGTAGAATAAAGATCAACAGTGGCGTTCCAACATTGCTACTCTCCTGTGAAACTGACAAGACAAAAATTGAATCAAAATTACATTGACTAATCGTTTGTTTATTACATATGTTTTCTGGAAGATTGAGTGGGGTTTCTCTCAAAATAAGCCAAACCTTTTCATTTTCCTATTATTTAAATGTTAAAAAGGTTACCAGTTTTGAATTGAAATGCTTTATGTACATTTAAAGAGTAGCAAAAATCAGAATTATAATCGAAGCATTAAAAACATATTTTAAAAAGTACTCAAATCCAAAGAGTATGCACAGGCTACGTCTTTTTATTCTATCCCGCCAACATCCGGTTTGTTAGTCTTCGTTTCGATAAGTCAGCGTCAGTCTTTAGGAACTAGATTTCAAGACAGAAATCAGGCGTGGAAGGTGATGTCTTTAAAGTTTTCTTCTTCTATAACCATACCATAAAGAAAGAGCTTTGAGTGCATATTACTTATGCATAGATAGTAGAAAAACATTTTACAATTAAGGATATTTGACCTACTTGTTTTTCCAATGACTCTGAGTTTTGTACTGTTGCTATATATTTTGTGTATTTTGTTAATACAACAGCAATAATTTCTGACATCCTTCAAATCCACATTTGGAATAGTCAAAGTTGTTCTTTTACATTTATCTGAGATCTGCTGTGTAATGTTATGTTTTTTCCATCTTTCTCCCAATGTACACTGCCATCCGACATCTCAGGGAAAATACACTCTAGTGTCACAGATTCGCCTATCCTAGCAGTGTATAACTCCTCTTTTATAGTGCATTTTTCATCTGAAACAAAATGCATACGGTCACTAAGTCATTAATAATGCACTGATGTGACCAAACACGTTATTGATATTACCACTATAATATTTGATAGAAAGAATATGGAATATATGCCAGAGGGATACATCTACATCTTACAGATTCAAAGACCAAATTTAACTGCGTGTCAAGTGCTTTTTACGACTTTGACACGATAGGGGCAAAAAATAGGAGGATCAGTAAAAAAATCTATAAAGTTCTAGTAACATTCATAACAAAATGAAAGGTATATTTCATGGTGTTATGAACGCGGATACGACAAAATAAACATCACATTCAGGATATTTTCCAAATAAATTTAAATAACATTTTAACGATGTAAACTGTATCCTTCCAACATACATTCCTGTGTCTGAAAATGATGTTCTGTTTCAATATTTAAAGAAAGAATATGGAATATATGCCTAAAAGGCACAAACCACATCTTACATATGTTGATAACAAATGTTCAAAAGCCAAATTTAAATTCGTGTATAGCGCTTTTCTTCATTTAACTTCATCACACACGATAGGGACCAAAAACAAAGAGATCAGTCAAGTTCACTGATTTTCTAGGTGCATTTTTTACCAAATGAAATAAACAGTTCCTGACGTAATGCCAAAAATGATATCAATCAAAGAATTTTACAAATTACAATGTTGGAAAGATGTTAATTGTATCTTTCCAACATAAATTCCAGTACCCGAAAATAAAAGTAGAGCACGGGAAAGACTCATTGCATCTAATTATATATCCAATTTACTAATAAGTAAGTCTGCGTACCAAAATTAATACTTTTTTTCAGATTTAATTACTGAACAATAGACCAATAGCCTTGGACATTTACTTCTGGATATTATTATGTGCGTCTCCATATCAAACTTGTTTTATTAGTACATACCTGAACGGCAAGCTTGAACAAATACCAGTCTTGGTTTACCATCAAGAATAGGACACTTGGACGATGAAAATATCTCGGTTAATTCTTTTAGCTCCACTGGCATGAGGTCTGTTCCATATATTCTTGTTCCTCCACCGTGACTCATTATAATGAGTATAACACATTCTGTGTTTTCATCAAGAGCTATTGCTTCTTTTTGAAGAAACAAAGTCATTCCCTATAACAAAAGATTTTAGGACTATATTTTTAAAAATGAGTCAAGTTTGTCGCATTGAAATAGGAAACAAAAATGAAATCTCTTTTGAATGATTCTTGTGATTTGTTTTAAATTTTATTCAAATTGATTGGAGGTCTTAAAAAATGAAATACAAAACAGAATAATATGAAATCGGTATTGGATCAAGGAAGACTGAATAATTAATTAATTAAATATTACTTATCGTCAATCGCAAATATGGAAGGCATATTCAGGACTAGACAGCATTAATGAACGTAGAAGAATCAACCATGCTTTGTAATAGACCGACACACTCAACTAATTAAAATTAGATCTCCGCACTCACTCCCCATTTTTTATTTGGTTTTTCTTTTTTTCTTTTTTTTTCTTTTTTTTTTTTGGTGGCGTCGTGGGAGATCTAAGTTAGGACATCCCACCTGAGTTCATGTCAGGTGTCAGTTATTTCCCTTCGGAACGTTTCGGAGCTTTATTTAAAGCGCTATGTTCGCACTAGTGAGGCATCGATGATTTGACCTTTGACGTTAACTCAGATGGAATGTCCTTAGATCTCCCAAGGGTTACATTTACGCAATATCTTTTCTTTTTCTTTGGATCAAAAGACGGTAGAAATGAGCATATAATCAGGAACAGTGTAATAATAAATCCTAAATTAAATACTTGAAAGAAAAATAATGTGCGTGTTAAGTTAAAAAAAATAGGGAAAGCAGAATTAAAAATACAAATTCTATCCTTAGAACGCACTAACGAAATCTATTTGTTCAATTCTTCCGCTTTTTCATATCATGAATTTTTGTTTGTTATTCATTAGTCCCTCAAAACAGGGTTCAGTGTTTTTTAGTCAAAAGTTTGAAGTGATGGTCAAAACCATGGGCGTACGGTCCGATCATATTCATAGGTATTTGGAAGAAATACTCAAATGGTCCGGACCGTACGCATGCGGTCTTGAACAGCTTTATCAGATCGACTCTTCCCTAGTATGACTAAAATAAATAAATAAATATATAACAATCCATACTATCTTCTTTTACTATATGGGAGAAAATCGCCAGATGAAAAGGGAAAATTTTCGTACCGTACACGTAACATCCAAATTAGGGCGCGCTGTTGCAACGAAATTCCCGACATAACACATATTTACGCCCCTTTTTGTATTTCTTGTTTGTTGATTTTTTCTATTCCTTAATATGACAGATTGTAGCCCGCAAAACAGTTTAAATTTTCTTAAGAAATTTTGTACGTTAAAATTATTATAATTTGCATCCCTTTAAATCGGAAGTTTACGAAATAATCTCTATTGGAATAAAAATTACAAATAATTTATACCAGAACATGCATATTCAAATTAGATATTTCCTTTTACATAACAAGTAGAATAAACATACATACATAAATCATGGTACTTCGTCTCTTAAACAGTAATTGACTTTTTGATTGCCAAACATGCAAATGATTAAAATGTGAAAAATATATATTTATAAAGTTTTTATAAAGTTTTGTTTTTAATGTATTCCTTTATTCCGCAAAAGTGCTCAAATGAGTTCGTGTTTAAAACAAACTCAAAATAATTAAGGAGTATTGTAATATTGATGTGTAGGCGTCCCAGCAGTGGTTTAAGTACGAGATACAATGGATAAGAATGAGTTTGTCGAATTAATCCACTCGCCCTTCGAGCTTATTTTCAACGAGCCAACACTTATCCATTGTATCTCCTACACTTATTTCAAGGATTAATGTGAATTATCAACCTTTTTATGTTCTTATCCTCAGTGTTTTGGGCTATTTGGAGAGGTTAGACTGTAATATATTTAGGATTTTAAGGATTATTTCTGTGTTTGCCTAATGATGATAAATTAAACATTTGTATGCTTTATGTTTTCAAAGCGATAAAGATGTCCGCTTGTAAAGGTAAACATTTCTTGCGAGATTACTACACAGTTTGTTTACGAGATATTATACATGATTGTTTCAATGTAAGTGAAAAATTCTACCGTTTATGAAGATTGTACTGTATTATTTTAAATTAAGCATTCCATAATAGCTGCCTCAGAAAAATCCATCGCATATTTTGACCAAGCAGGATAACAAAATGTAGTAGCATCTCAACGAAGATAAAACAACCACGCTTAAGATGGCTATGCCATGTCCTGATAATGCTTAGTGAGATTAGACCAAAAACGGACATCACAATAAAGACGACAGCCAGGAAGACCTCGTACCACCTGCAGGAGAAATATCCAAGCGGAGCTTCAAGGGGGTGGTAAACATTGGGGCAGGTTCAACAGTTGGCAAAGAACGACAGGGATGCATACATGAAGCTTTTTGATGTCTTATGTCCCGACGGAAATGAAGATGATTAATTAGTATGAAATAAAATACAAAATTACCAATGTTAAATAAATGTGGAAAATTTAGGTATGCTATATGTACATTTCAAGGAGTAACC
>JARWCS010070764.1:0-15675 GCA_034783895.1 Geukensia demissa | reverse complement strand
GTCCAATGTTATGATTAATATTTTTATCAAAAGCTTGGTAAACGTAAAATCATTAAATATTGGTATAAACAAGGAAGATGGAAAACTTGCCATTTTGTTATATGCGGACGATGTTGTTTTATTACAGATAATACTGAAGATGTACAGATGCTATTAGGTGTTTTAAATTTTTAGTGTAAAGGTAATTGCTTAAATTTGAATAGTAGATACTCAAGAATTTTACATTTTATAAATCCTTCGGTAACAATTCACATAAGATTGTGTAAATGTTGAATATTCTTCATGTTACCAGTGCATACGTTTTTTATTGACACAACATTAAGATTATCAGTTTATGGCTAAGAATGTGGATAAATTAGCTAAAAGAGCCTTAGGGCTCCTTCATAAAAAATGTAATGCTCATTGCGCATACCAGGATCATATTTTCAGTAAACTGTATAAATCTATGGTTTGGTAAGTTATAAGTTATGGTTAATTATTCAAATAAGATTGAAATAGAGAAACATGCACTCTTAGAACGTCCATTAAATGACGATCTAAGAGAAACGTTATTTATTATGTTCTTTATTCACACGTTCAACCGAACATAAAACATTTCTTTTTTTTACTGTGCTGAATAAGACAAAAGACCAAATTCTTTGGGATGGCGAGTTGCAATAACCAGTCAAACATTTTAATCAATAATATTAACAAAAAATTTTTCAGTGAACAAAAAATTTAGTTTGGCAGGTGTCAAGCCAAAAAATTAAAAGTTCTATAGTCCACATGTTCACTACAACAGCCTGCACAATCTACAAAATACAAATACATGTTATTAGAAAACTAAAAAACAACAAAAATTCAAACTGAATAACAAAATACCTATATATACAATACAAGTTATAAGGACACTGAATGTGCATACAAGTTTTAAGATCAATAGAACAATTATCAATGATACCAAGATTTCAATCTTGCTATTAAAAAAAATTAAAAATTAATCTTGTGCGGCAAGGCCTAAAACGATCTTAACTGGTGTATGGATGACGCTCAAATGAATACCCGCGGCGTATTACGCTACAAGGTCTACTATAGCGGTATATATTCAACCCTGTACCGAAAACAAATTTATAAACTACTGATTATCGTTTGGGGTAAAAGTGCTTTCTAGTCGCATGGTTTAAACTTTTCTTTTGTATTGTCTTTTGGTTTATATGAGTAAAACCGTTAGTTTTCTTAAAAAGAAATGGAATCGTTGTCTTTGAAGTAAATGTAAAACTTCGATTCTATCTAAAAAATCGAAGCACTTATTGACAATCTACTATAAAAAGCCGTAACGTCTACTATAAAATCCCTAAAGTTTACAAATTCTTTTGATGTCTGTAATCAAGGTGATTTGATTTGAACCATTGGTATCATCTTTGTCGATATTTGTTTCTGATGTATCATGTAGTATTTAAAAGCTCGCATAACAGTTTTAGGAGAATGTCACAACGTATGGTTTTCATCTCTTCACCATATTTAAAGTACTTACGTAAGTTAAACGTGCATTTGAAAGAAACAAATTCAAAATTAAAAAGAACGTCTTAATATTATCAATTTACTAAAATGGACGATTACTATTCTTTCTTTTTTATTGTCGTAATTTTCCCATTATTCCCCTAAAACCTGGTAGAAAACTATGACGTCTACAAAAAAACATATTTGTCGATTCGCTCTTTTGAGCAGACTGTTACTAACCTTCTTTTTTCTTACAGATCACTTTAATATAATATTCAGTCATGTTCACTACGCCGTCTGCTAAAAATACAAAAACGCATCTATCAATGACAATCGTATTACATCATTCCATTCTAATATTCAATATATCTCTTTCACCAATCTATTCGGATTAGATAACCTGCTAATGACAATAATAATTCCTTGTTGTATCTTTATATGTCTATAATATAACATCATTATAATTTAAAATAAACCTAAACCCCGATTCAGACTCATAAACATCAATTGTTCTTTCTAAAACTGATCAATGCCTCGAGAAAGAGATTAGTAATACCATTATATAACTAGAGGCTTATTTTAATTTGTCATTCAAAAAGAACTTAAAGAAAACACATGTCAAGGATAAAAAGGCAAATTAGACAGTCTGAACAAGAAAGATAGATTGAAGGCAAGATGCGATCCATGTTGTGAATGTGCTGTTTTCAAATCAAATAGACGCACAAATTACAAATAATAGTTATGTTTACTTCGAAAGATCTAAGATTTTTCCAAATGTTAACAAATAAGATTTGCTCAGGTCTGGTGCGTAAAGATATTGAGTACTTAGACTATATTTCCTTTAATATTTTTAGATCACAGAAATTGTTATTTGAATAACTGATAATAGAGCTTTTCAAAAGGAGTGGTGTTCCACCCTTGTTGAAGGCCTTGTGAAGAACTCTTGATTTGTAATTTCCTGTTTCTTGTGGAGAGCAGTATCTCTGACATTTACCCTATATCTTTTCATTTTCAGATGTATGAAGCGGACTGCGCTTTTGCAAGTTACCCATTCAAAGATAATCTGCTGACCACGTGTTTACTGGCGTCCTCAACGTTTCTCTATGAAATGTGTTTGCCAAAGTTCCCGTATCCATAAACTGAAAGTCCAATTTTCAGATGCTTATGGATTCTGTCGAGGAACATGCCAGAGAATGGGCGACGCGAAGGAAAGGAACTAGTTACCCTTTCCTAATTGTGGCAGGCTGTGAAGTCGTTAATACATGTCCGAATTCCAAGTTTGGACGATCTATGAAGACAAACGGTAAATCGGTCTTTATAAATCCTAGTGTTGCCAGACATTTTTCTGAACTACATGACAAATATGTTGTCATCCCTGCAGACAAAGATGAAATCCTTAATAATCATCGGTCAGTTTTGTCTTCCTTTGGAATTTCAACCAAGCAGGGCGAATTTGATCTCCCTTTACTTTAATGGATTCAAAAGCTACACAATTTTCCTTACAAACAAGCTACATTGATGGGTCTACCAAACGCTCCAAAAAACCTCTCTCCAACTTACTGCCTGTTATTTTATCAGCAGTAAAAAGCCGGCTCTAGAGTTTCTGTGAAACAAGTCATTGTAGAGATGGCGTGATTCAAAAGTGGGTTCTTAAAAATCAAAAGATTTGTTAGAATGGCTCAAATCAAGTTCCCTTTCCCTTTCCTCTTGCAGTAGCATCATTTGATTATTTCACCCTATAAACCACATTTCTCCATTCAAATATATGGTTCTAGGAAGGGACAAACCTTAATTTGTTGTTATCTACTCTGATTCTAACTAGAGGCTCCTATGAGCCTGTATCCCTCCCCTGACAGAGACTCCTCACTAATCCTTGCCAGGAAGGAATGTTGTATAAAATTTTGGTAGAGGACAACTTTTACCTTGTCAGACTTTGGTAAAATTAATGGGTTTTTGAGAAAATGCAAAAATTTGGCAAGATCCCTCTATTTCTAGTAACGGCAGCCATGTTTTTAGCGAAGCTAAAATCGAAGCATAAACTTGCAGCAGAATACCCTAAGGAACAATTGTACAAAGTTTTCTCTAAATCCGTTGAGTAGTTTAAGAGGAGATGATTTTTAAAACTTTAACTTCAAAATTAGTGAAGAAATGTCTAAAAGGGTCATAACTCCTACGAGAGATAAGGGATTTCCACAAAAATTTCACCACAGATAGATTTCATCATGCTGAATTAGGCTAAAGGTAACGGTTTTTGAGATGTATGCGAAAATCTTCTCTCGAACCCCATGTTCTATTTTAAGTAACTACAGCCATGGATCAAAAATTGAAGCACAAACTTTGTGCAATAAATGGAACAAGCATACAAAGTTGCATCAAAATCCATTTAGCAGTGTCAGAGCAGTGTCAGAGGAGATTTTTTTTCAAAATGTTAACGACGGCGACGGAGAAGTTGGAGCAAATGTAAAATTTCCATAGAGTCCTATGTTAAACTATGCAAAGCCGTGGCGACCGTATTGGATGGCGCACGGACAAAACCGAACAAACTATTTCAAGAGGACCATCCAAGGACCATTGCAACAAAGTTTGGTTAAAATTGACTCAGAGGTTTCAGAGGAGTTGACCAAAACATTGCAAAAAGTTCCCATAGGGTCCCATCTTGAACTATGCCGAGCCATGGCGGCCATGTTGGATGGCACTCAGCAAAACCGAACATAATTTTAAAGATGACCATCAAAGGAACATTCCTTCCCATTTTGTTTAAAATTTACCCAGCGGTTTCAGAGGAGTTGATGAAAATGTAAAAAGTTTACGACGACGTACGACGATGACGACGACGGACGCAAAGTGATGAGAAAAGCTCACGTGGCCTTTTAGGCGAGTTGAGCTAATAAAAAGTATTCTGAAGATGATATATGGAAAATCTAGATTTCTTGATTGACAACATTTTCTTGGCAGACATGTGTTTCAACAGACTGTCGGCATTCTTATTGGGCCATCTCTTCTTTGGTTCACATTCCGCTATATAGATGATGTCCTTTCACTGAATAATTCTAAATTTGGTAACTATGTTGACCTTATCTTTCCAATTGAACTTGAAATCAAGGATACTACAGAAACAGATCGAGAAAGGTCTGCTTCATACCTTGACTTACACCTAGAAATTGGCAGTAAGGGTAAGAACAAAACCTTACGACGAGAGAGGTGAATTTGATTGTCAACTTTCCGATCATGCCTAGCAACATTCCAGCTGCATACGGAGTGTATATTTCTCAGTTGATCCGCTACCTATCTTACCACTGTCGTGGCAACAAATCCGTTCCTATACCGGTGGCAGTTAAATCGACTGCGGCAATACACCGGCTTTGTCTACTGAGTAACACGACGGGTGCCACTCGTGGAAAAGGAGTTGCTTATTCCTCTGGAGCTCATCCACGTTTTTGTTGGGTTCGTGTAACTCTAGCTTTAATTTTCAGTTTAGTGTTTTGCGAACTATGTTTGTCTTTCGTTTCCTTATTGTTGGTCACGGTCTTTTGTGTCTACTGATTTAACGATTTCTGTCTTTCTCTTTGGTATCATCGAATTTCTTTAACTTGGTTTTAACAATATTCGTAATACGTAATACATGTAATAAATTAGATTTATATAACTCAATAAAGGGGGAAATAATCCTATAATATCTAACAATTTACTATCATTTCATACAGTAGAAATTCTCGAATAATTTGATTTATAGGACAAAGTGTTTTGTGATAGCAAAGTGCCCTTCCATAGCAACATTAAATGGGTGTTTTAGTGCTTGTTTACGTTATTCATTCACAAGCGTAACCAAAGAGAGAAAAGAAATTTTAGACAAATGTCAGGGAAACATGTTGAAGATCCAGAGCTTGACATCTGGGAATTTAATGTAACTAGCAGATATAAATGTGTATTTCAAACAAGATAACACTCTTTCTTTCAACTAGATAAAAGTGCATTCATTATACAGACACAGTACCATTTGATTAGGGACTTAAGCTTAAGCTATCACTCAAAGCGAATACTTTGAAATTTTTAAGTTTTACTCTTTCCATACAGATGAATTTCAAGACAAATGTAATGAGTTTCAGACTGTGTTTGTACCGGTGTTGGTCTTTTCATTCGCTCTATTTGCCAAAATCTTGTCCGTATTCTGACCCGTTGCTATTTTAAACTTTTTATTTGGCTTTTTGTTTCCTATTTATCTATCAGGTAAGGATCAAGAACTGTAACAAGATATCAAATTGAAACCTGACTATGAGCTTTGGTTAAGTATACCTGAGAGATTTCCTGGAAAACCAAACTTGGAGCAGCCATCCATGTAACTACCTAAAATTATTCATTTCGGTATATAGGATAGATTCTGAGAAAACAAACATTTTGACTTGACTTTCAATAAAAACAACAATTTTTTAAGTTGAACAACAAAGACCCTGCAAAAACAACTCAATTTGCATCTTCAGCATGCATGCTTTAGGTATATATCTTTAACTTTCAATTAGATATCTAGTACTGTTTTTCAGCAGAAACTTGGACATAATTAACACTTTTAAGTCACATATGCTAAGTTGAAAACTGTTCATCTGAATAAACTTCGTAAAGGTGAACAAAAAGCTGTATTTTCCCTCAAAACTTGCTGTGGGGGCCTAGATGTACTTGACCCTATACATGTACATGTACTAGGTGGAGAGAAAAGATTTTACACGTACTAAACATAAACAAGAATGATTTCAGCCAATAGCCATGTTTAAAAGTGGTAACCTGATCATGGTTTTTGAGAATGTTTGACAAAACAGTCAACTTGGGTGTTTTGCAAGCAAGGCGTAATAACCCCATTTATATCAAATTGATAGGATAATTCTATTTCTAACAAAAATTATCTAAAACAAAGAAGCATCAAGTTGGTTACTTATTCGCTTTTCATTATTCGATATTCAAATATCGAACAGCGCATCAAAATACTAAAGCAGTCTATTGGGATAACAGTACTTCTGTTGTCCTATGTGTCACATCCGCTGCTGTCTAATCCCTAAAAAGACAACTGATACAACTTAATACTACAATGTTTATCAAAGTTAATAAATTTGAATATAGTCAATATAGAGCACATTTCCTGTGATAGGCGTCAGGTTGCGCAAAAACAACCACTATATACTGTTTATATCGGTTATTGTATTTCTTTTCAGATGGGCGCTGTGGCCACAACGGTCTAATGTTTCCAATGACACCTAGCAAAACTTATTGCCCGTTAAAAGTACAATATTTGGCATATAGTAAATATAGGGCACATTTCCTGTGTTAAGCACAACGCAGCGCCAGATATTCAATATTCACATACAGTAAAGAAAGAGATTACTGTACTTCTATTTATCGAGTCGTCAATGCCGCCACGGTCTAATTTCTTGAACGAGACCTGGCAAAAATCATTACTCTTTTAGAGTAAAATAATTTATATACAGTCAATATAGGGCCCGACATTATTTATCCGCAGATATTCGTTTTGGTCACTAATACACACTTCAATAGTCTATTCTAAATCACGCATGCATCAACAAGGTCTTTTTTAAGCAAATACACTGAGTATTATATTGATCGTTAAAAAAGGTTGTCATAAACAGAATAAAAATTTTCAATAGAACAAACAAATTAAGAGGTAACTGTATTGTTTTTTTCAGCTTTGAGGAAATAAATCGAGGATTTTACTGTCGCAAATTGAGTTTACCTGGCGACGCATAGTAAAGTCAAGATTTACGTCCCCAAAGCTTAAAATACAATACAGTTATCTCCATTCTAATGCAACTGCAATTCAAAACCTTTGATTGATATTAAAAACCGATAAAAAGAAATTCCGCGAAACGTTGTCGACGTTTTCCGCTGATAAACGTCATAGAAACAACAAGACGTCACTTGAACGCTTCCGTTGTGAAATGTAGACACTGGTTCTCTGATTAAATGTATCTTGGGATAATGTTATAAATTCGATATATCTTAGATACGAGGGTACTCTGTAACGCGGATGTGAGGGAGAAAACCGGCCAATTGTTAAATGTAAACCACGGACGTTTTCTTTTTTGCTTCGCGTACGCTTCAAATCTGGATAAAACTTTTCTAAAGGTAGATTTTGCGTTCGACATATAAAATATTTTGTGTAGTTTATTACTTTTTACAAGAATTAAACCTATTGTTCCAACATGGCGACAATTTGGCGGATTTTTATATGAGTTCATCTAAGTTACGGCAAATAGATTGTTAATTTTACGTACATTGCTAGATATCAGATAAGGTGTTACAAAAATATTGCATTAGAATGAAACTGTTAATTTATGCTGCTGTGTGAATCGTCAGTGAACGATAAAATTCCGTCCATATCACGGCCCTCGGGCAGTCGTATATTTGGATATTATTATACAAACACGTTACCTTTGAAAAGAAATGTGACCTACGTTAACAAAACCACGGATATTTTCTGAGTTTTTTTTTCTTCAAAACAAAAAGCGTTCACCGAATAAAAGGCTTTGACTTTGCACTTAATTGTACTGGCTGACATGTTTGGTTATCACTGGGTTATCGCGCTTTTACTGTAATTGCTTTAAACTTTGTGAATAATTGCACAATAACAATGGTATCTGTCCTAAAATCTACTTAAGTTATATCTGATCATGATATCTAAGCATAAAATTCAGGATTGTCCTAGGACCACCCTTGGATAAATCTGAAAATGGAAAACAAACTGAATAATATATCATAAGTTTCAGAAATGAAATAAAAAATCTTCGGAACTTAATATATGATCATCAGGACGATCAGGAATTTCAAATGATCGACAATCGGGAACTCTCTGATTGTAATTTGCTGTGTAAACAAAAAATTTCCAGCTGTTGATAACATGAATTCGAAGATACCAAAGGGCAGACAGAAATCGGAAGACAGATAAGACCATGGCCAACAAAATAAAACGGACAAAATATAAAACACACAACACTACACTGAAAACTTTAAAACCACAAATATTAATATTCCACATTCATTAGGTCAATGTCGCATAAGTCAAAACAAGTAATATATAAGCACTTGTAAGAATTGATTAATAGCGACATAGAACGTCTTGGATAATATCAACAGCGCAATTAATCTAAATGCAACAAAAATGTTTCGCATCCGATTTCCGAGATTTTGGTGAACGTTTTTCTACATTTTTTTGCCTATATCAGAGATTTTACCCCTTTTTTCAAGAAATAATTAAACCTTGAACAAGACAAAAACACAGGTAAGGTTATATAATTTTACAAATAAAACTAACATTTCTTTCATTTAATAGACAATTGACAAAAAATAAATACACAACTTAAAGCAACAGATTTATACACGTTGTAGTCACATATCTATCCTTGCTCTAATTTTCTTACCTATCCTACAAAGTAAAAATTAAATCAAAAGCTGACATCGGTTTGATATTTCTCATAATGCTTTGAAGAATATTCTAATTTCTCAAAGTCACATTCGACAAAGTTTTATGTACATGTATGTTGTTCTTCCGATGTTTTATATGACATAAAAGTCATAGAATTCGTACCCAACTGCATTTCAAAACTATCAGAAAATGTAGTGATTTTTGTTACACATGTTAACAAATTTTCTGTAAACGGACATCAGAATTCTCGGAAACGTCCAAATCAAAATTTGAAAAGTTTTCGGAAATGTCCTCAGCCTCAAATATGAACTGATATGTTGAATAGTCTGAAAAATTTGCTATTGATATCCCGATGTATTGAATGTAAACAACGTTCATCTTTAAAGACCTTAGAATTAGCATTTATGCAAAAAATGCTCATAAGACATTAAATCATGTAACATAAGGATGATTTAAATTGCATTTGAGCGGTGCTTTAATTGCTGTAACAATTGCGTCACAATTATCATTCGTCATATCTTCGAAGTCCTGATTAAAATTAGGCCGCCAAAAGATCTTAGTGCAGCCTTTCTTTGAAAAACACTTCCCCAAGGCCTTAATGCGGAGCTCGCCGCAAAATTCTAATATGAGGTAATGGGTCTACCAGGCTACTTTAACATCGGGTAGCATCATCCATGAAACACAAATATATTAAAGAAATCCCGAGCAGCAGGTAAATCTAAAGCACAAATTTTATATATTAATTCCAAAGCTTTATCCTTTGTGTTGTATACATATTTTCTCTTCAGTTTTTAGTACTTTTTTCAAATGACCTGACTTCAACAACAACAAAAAAACAAATAAAAAAAAAGAAACCAACAACAACAGCAATAAAACGTCAACGGCAACGTCGAGAAAATATCATTCATGACTAAGTTTTGTCAAGTGCATATTACACATGATATGCGAGTGATGATTTTATTCAATAGCCCAGTTATCAAAAATATCTCTGACACGAATTTTATCACATATGTTTTTAAAGAAATAGGCATTTAAAAACACTTGAAATTGCGGATGAGTTTTATCCCTTGTATCGAAGATTAAGGGTAATACTTCGCTTGATAGATAATAAAGACGTTCGTAAAAACAACATGAATTGCTACACTAAAGACTCAGTGCGTACAATAGAATAATGTAAAGCAATGGGTAACGTGAGTTACGTAGTCAATGAAAATTGCGGCAGATCCTTGATACTGCGGCCACCGAAAGTGAAATATAAAAGAAAGAACTTGAAAATGAAATGCAATTTACAATATTTACACTCATTTAAATCAAATCCATTATCAAAGAGAAATTCTTGATATATTATCTTAACAGTCCATACACTAAAATATTATTATAATGCAATATTTTTGTAACGCCTTATTTGATTGGCCTACATTCTACGTAAAATTCACAATCTATTTGCCGTAACTAAGATTAACTCGTATAAAAAGCCGCCAATTAGCCCCCATGTTGAAACCATAGATTTAGTGATTTCCAAATGTTATAAAATACACAAAATATATTAAATGTCTACCTGAAAATACTGCCTTTAGACAATTTCAACCAGATTTGAAGCGTACACGAAGCCTAAAAACGTCCGAAGTTAACATTTTGCAAAGGAAACGTTTTATTGACGTCTTGTTGTTTCTATGACGTTTATTAGCGGAAAACTTCCACAACGTTTCGCGGAATTTTCTTATTCGATTATTTTTAATATTAATCAAAGGTTTTCAACTACAACTGCATTAGAATGGAGATAACTGTATTGTATTTTAAGCTTTGAGGACGTAAATCTTGATTTTAGTGTCGCAAATATACGTTTACCGTAAACTCAATTTGCGACAATAAAATGCACGATTTACGTCCTCAAAGCTGAAAATACAATACAGTTATCTTTTAAATTTGTTTTGTCCATTGTTTGTTTTTCTCTTTGGCTTTAAGTTTTGACATGCGATCAACTTTTCTGTAGAGTCTTTGTTCACTTCAATAGGGTATAACTTGGATATTGGATATTGGTCTGTTGGTGGGTCCATTTTAATGTGTAAATTGGTGGCTCTGATCAATCTGTCACTCCCTTTAACAGTTCATCAATTATCGTTAACCTACATGTGTTCCATGTTGCATCGTCGAGAATCTGAACAATATCACTAACTTTGATACTTTGATTATTATTCCTATTTGTTCCGTGATACTTTCGTAATGAAGTCAAGTATTCCTTCCCCCAACGGTCCCAGAAATTCTGTAGAATCATATTTTGAGTTCGTAAACGTTGGTTTAAACTGTTTTAAGATGGTGATTCACAACTTTCTAAAAAAAATCATATCTTCAGTCGGGTACGGCAAGCATGTTGATTTTCTCCCATGCAATAGATGCGACGGAGTTGATGGTTTTGGTTCATTGACATCAGATAAAACATATATAATCGGTCTATCATTTAAATGTGCTTCTATTTCCGTAATTACAGTTTTAAGTTGTTCCATGTGAATACATCCTACTACTTTACGCAAACACGTTTTGGTGAGTCCAAACAAACTTTCCCAATACCCCCATACCAAGGTGTTCCTAGAGGAATTAATTTCCAAACGGTTCCATATTGACTTAACCTCTCGTGAACAGATGTAAATTTTGTCAAATGCTGAATTCTTTTGTGTGAGCTACAAATGTTATTGCATTGTCGGACATCATGATTCTTGGCAGTGACTTACAACTAGCAAACGTCTAAAAGCTAAAATAAACGATTCCTCGCTAAGATTTGGAATAATTTCCAGATAAATAGCTCTATTTACGGCACATGAAAATAAGTATATGTACACTTTAGATTTGGTGTTATTGTAATTCTTCACGTAAAGTGGTCCTGCAAAATCTACGCCTCTATCAGCTGAAAGCATGGTTTCTTGTAATCGGTCACTAGGTAATGGTGGCGGATCTTGCTTTGGGTAGGCATGTCCTGTTGCTTTACGGCAAGGTACACATTCTCTCAAAATTGTTTTCACACGCTGAAGAATTTTGGGGATCCAGCGCATCTGCCGTAAATGCGTAACTGGGCTATTAACTCCCCGTTAATATGCGCATCCATAATTATCAAAGATGTTAATTTGTGCTTGGACGGTACTAAAGGAGATTTGGTTTTCGTGTCCACCGACGTATTTTCAATTCTTCAACGGCATCGCAAAGAGTTACTTTTGTCCCTGTACAGATTTTACTGTCCAACAACTGCTAGTTTTCCGTTACATTCATCTACAAAATATAATATCGCAATATGAAATTCCGTTTCCTGTGCAGCACGTATCAATAACAAAGTTGCATGTTGTAATTCACCTACGCTTTAAATTGATGAATTCCTGTGTGGTTTGTCTAGTTTACAGTTTACAGAACGTAAGCTGTTATGCGAATAAGTTTCTTCAATTTACTGTATTTTGAAATGTCAATGATTTTGTGTATTCCAGTTTTCTCCAAATTTAAAGATGCACATAATGTGTGGTTCTTCATTGATCTTAAATCTGTTACATTATTTTCAAATTCATCTGACGTAAGCATGTTCTGATTACCACTCCAAGTTGGCCAATCTAGTTTGTTCGTAATCCATTTAGGTTCATGAAACCATATTTCACTGTGAATAAATTTCGTTCCTGTCATTCCTCTGGTTAAAAGATCTGCTGGATTCATATTTGTCGGGCAATATCTCCATTGCTGTTTCTTAACTTGATCCTTAATTTTTTTTAATCCGATATGCATTAAATGTTCTTAAGAAGCTCTGATGTCGTAATCCATTTTAAAAAAATTGACTCTCAGACCAAAGTTAACGTCATTATGTCCTAAATTCAAGTTCTCCAGTAAATGTTTCGCCAATCTTGCTCCTATAACTGCTGACATGAGTTCAGATTTCGGTTACGTAATACGTTTCAATGAGGCAACTCGATTTCTTGCCATGACTTATGCTGACTCTCCTCCTAATACAATGTATGTACAAGCGCCATATGCGCGCATACTTGCTCCGTGGATACGTGGATTTCGTGTTTCGTATTTTCATCAGATTTTTCTCCTTTAAAGTGTCATCTCTGTATTTCAATTTCTAGAACTTCTTGTAAATCCTGAACCAGAGTTAACCATTTCGTTCTAATTCCTTGCTGTAAAGGTTTGTCCAGTTCGTGCTTTTGCTCCCAAATCGACTGCATAAGAATCTAAGCTCGAACGGTAATCGGGCTTAATAATCCTATAGGATTATATATGCTTGAAGACTGCTTCAGTATTTCACGTTTGGTAACGGCTCTTTTCGTGTCAAATGAAATGTTTTTCTGAAACATTATTTTGTCAGTTTTTACATTCCATCTAAGCCCTAAAATCTTGATCGTGGTATCTGTGTCCATACTGTTTGTTGACACGGCAAATTGTTGCAATTCTGAACTATTAGATGCCCATGATCTAAGATTAAATCCCCATTCGTCAATAATGCGAGCGATTCTCGGTAAAATGTCAGTAAGCTCTGTTGGTCTTGGAAACTTGATAAGACATTGTCAACATACAAATCACTTCTCAAGATTACTGCAGTGTTTGACGGGTTCATTTTCAGGTGTTTCATCAAGGTGGTGTTCAGTATAAATGGCGAGCATGTAGTGCCGCATAAAACCACCCTAAAACGGAATATATCAGTGGATTTGTAGGATCGGTTGGGTCACTCAGCCATAAGAACCGTGTAACATCTCCGTCTTCTTTGTGTAGATCTATGTTAATATAAGCTTTCTCAATATCAGTGGAGACTGCATATTCATGTAATCTGAACCTGGTGATAATTCCTGTGAGATCAGTTAATCATGGCGGTGCCGACAAGAGACATTCATTAAGGCTTGTTTTGTCTTGTGATCCATGGCAGATTCAGTCATATACGATACGTATGCGCGTTGTTGTAGAATCTTTCCTCACGGCATGGTGTGGGATATAATGTAATTACTGCACTGTATTTTCGTTTGAATCCGCTTTTTCTTCGATGAATCCGCGTTTTTCTTGATCGGCGATTATGTCTCCATAAATTTTCATAGCTGTGGGATCTTTTTAAGTCTATCTATCATGTGCAAATTCTCCGTTTAGTTATGTTGTAATTGGTTTTTAGTTCTTGAAATATTCTTTCCAAGGCAGTTTTGCAGTGTAACGGTTGTCCTTGAACTGTATGCCCTTGGTGTCATACTCCTCGTAGATGTCGCTGGTTTTATCTGTTGATTCAGTAGTCTTAACTCCCGTCGTTTCTATGTCCCAAAATCGCTCTAGTTTACACTCCTCCTTGTTGTGTTGAATCAGTATATTTAACATGGACGCTGAATTTGTAAAATTAATGCCAGTACTCAGTGGCCCAGAAAGCAAATATCCCAGGTGTTATTTGACGACAGTCGAACGGTTCGTGTCCGCGTGCTATATGATCTTGAACGATGTCCCAGAAGTAGTCAGCTCCAATAAGAATAGAAATGTCGAATTTGCCATCGTTACATACAGGATGGGCTAGTTTTAATCCTTGTAAATACGGTGATTTTGACTCTTCAAAATTAATGAGATTATCCAACGGTGAGGCTATAGTGGGCACAATTAACACCTCCATAGGTATTTAAGTTCCATTCTCTGTCTCAATGTAAATTGTTGCTTTGTCTAGGTAACGTATGTTTCTGTTTGCATCTCCAAAAGCTGCTAAGATAATGATGGCTGTTCCGGTGGGTCTGAGTTTTAACTTTTCGGCTAAGTTTTCAGTTACAAAAGTTTTCTGTGATCCTTTATCCAGTGGTATGTTAGCCGCTACCTATAAATTTCTCGACCAAACTGGCGCAACTGCTGTTTATAAAACACTTCTGTTCGTGATTCAACTGACGATAACGTGTAAAATGTAGATGTGTATTCACTCCCCATTGCTGAGCTGTGTTGTTCAATGTCCTCTGTATTAACTGATGCGCACACTTTATTTGTTGAACTTCGATCGCTTTTTTGCCTGTTCTTTTCGCATATGCTTATGTGGTGCCTTTTCTCACATTTCCGGCATTAGTAGCCTGATTTACACTCTGACACTTTTTGATTTCCTATGCAATTAACACAAAGTCTCTTTTGCTTCACTATGGCGTACCGTTTGTCTTTGTCTGTGATGTTGGTACAATCTACTGACGAATGTGACTGTTGACAGAAAATGCATGATTTGGTTATCTAATCATGGCTTTTACATTGGTTTCCTTAAACTGGTTTTTATTGTACGATTTGGTGTCAAGCTTTCTTGTGAATTCAAATAACCAGCTTCCTGCACGTACATTTCTTATGCGATTGCTTCTCTCAGTGATCGGATATCCCAGTTCTGTTTTCCTTGTTCCCGTGTCATATGTTTTCTCATTTCGGTAGGCAATTTTCCAAATATAATTGGTATCAAAAGTGATCCATAGATATCCTGTGATTGTCCTAGCGACTCTAGTCCTCTAATAGTCTATTCCATCTTGTCATAAAATAGTCAAAGACTTGCGGCGTAGTGCGACATTGGGTAAGTGTCAGAGCGACTGCATTCCAACCACGAGGAAAATCTAGATATCCACAAGGCCTTCAACAAGTTTGGAATAACACTCCTTGTTAAAAGCTCTAAATTGTCCCAAATAAAAAATCGTGTATGCGTAAAACAATACTGCCCTTAGTGAAGATTAACCACAAAATTACATGTAACAAAACATTTAACACAAAGACAAACCTATGACCACAATTTCTGACTTGGGACAGGTTATCATAAGACT
>JARWCS010070653.1:0-15681 GCA_034783895.1 Geukensia demissa | reverse complement strand
ACAGAATATATCATCGTTGAAGAAATTGACAATAACAACCCTTTGGCACCAGAGAGGTACATCAACGGCGACACTTGAGCCACATAGTCACGTGAAGTAAACTATTGCCACATACATGTGGAAAGCCTACAAATCGAAAGTGAAATATAACTCAGACCATTCACATGATTATTATTCATATGTTTTTATTTATATGAATTTAGACTTTTTTGTCTAAGTTTCACTAGAAAAGGAAAAAAGGTTTCCACCATAACCTCGCCGCATGTTGCATATGCTGTTTAGGGTCATCGTAAAGTTTTTGCATGTGCTGTTCTTGATAATCTGTTTCGAATCGGACAATAATAGCTATTTTGCATTGCATTTAACATGTACACCTGTAATTTCTTCGACGCAACTTCGATTTTTTACCAGGAGTGGGAATCAACACTTGTTAAAGTCTCGCGCGGGCCTTTTGAATTTGAGCAGAGGCTCTCTTAAAATATATTTAAAGGCATGAAGCACGTTATTTGTGTAATGTATAGTGTCACCTCGGAATGGAAATCGTTCCTTCGAGCCATGAAATGCTCGTAGCGTAGGCAAAAACTATGTATTAACGACAATGCATTAGACTTGGGTATACGGATGTCAAATTGTACGTATTAATGAAGGATCTCTGTAAACTGTTGTCTTCGATAAAATTGGCTTCCTTAAGGAGGTTCGGGTATCTAAATAAAAATCGATAATTTTTTTATACTTTGTCAAAAGATAACCTATATTGTGCTTTTCAAAAAAAATATAATCAAATATCTATGTCACCAAATTCGTTTTCAAGCAAATGCTAGTACAAAATCCTCCATTTTCTGTTGTTTATATAGGGCAAAACTACATTTTTCTTCATATAGAGAACAAAAACAATAGAATTCCAAAATAAAACAGGAAAAGATAAATTTTATCATATATTATTAGCAAATAAAAAGAACAGTTAGGATCACTCATCTCGCCTTCTTGATACTTAAATAAATCTATAATTCCATAGTGCAATCCTTTATAAAATAAAGTAATTAGAGTTACCTCCCCTGGCAATGATTAATTCCTAAAATGTTGAAAAATCACTTTATCCTCTCTAAAAATGTCATTAGATAAGAAATTACAAAATATTAATCCAGCTTTAATTTTGTACAAGTTTTTTCTTTCTAGAATTGATATTTGCAATTATAAAAAAAATCAAAACCACAAATTTGTGATCCAAGATGGCGGAAGACACCCAAACCTCCTTAATCGATGGTATGGAACTTAAAAAACTCATATCAGATGAAAAAAAAATCTACATTGAGTAGTGCATCATAACAGTAGGAATAACATTCCGTAAAAACAAAAAAATAAAATAAAACAAGACTGTTTATTTCGATTAAATTGGTTTTAGTTTTCAGTGTAGTGTTGTGTGTTCTATGTTTGTCTTCCATTTCATTTTGTTGGCCATGGTCTTGTCTGTCTTCCGACGATTTCTGTCTGCCCCTTTAGTATCTTCGAATTCCTTTTAATCGAAAGTATGGAATTAATCTCAGACGAAAATACGATAATCAACAATGTAATGTGCATCAAAACAGGAGGAATCAACACAAAGCAAACCATGTAAATAACAACTTCCGCCAAAACATCAGTGCAACGAAGTCAACAACAGTTGCATACAACACGTTCTTAAAACAGGATTGGCATGCACACAGATGTGGTGGTAGCAAAATATATGTAAAAGTTCGGTCCTTAGTTGTGTCAGTAATACAACAGCAAAACACAAGGATGAACATGAACAAAAGCACAATGGAAAATAATAATACAACATCAAATCAACTATCAATCCATAACTGTCTAGATTTTATAAAAACCAATCAAAAGACTTATTTCATTTTGCTATACTTGACTAAGTCGATTTTTTGTATGTCGTATTTCTTAAATATAAGGAAGTTGAAATCACCGTAATATATCGAAAATAAAAATGAGAGTTCAATAATAGGATAGAATAGCAAAAAAATGTTAGCAGGGTGATATCAATTATTAATAAATTTCATTTTCATGGTGAAAGCAACGAAAGTTAGTTCCGCAAATGCGGTTTTGTATACATGCGCTTACCTTTCCAGGCACAAGATTTGCATGCTAAAACACACAAGTATTCACAATTATTACAAACAGCGATAGTTTTCTGCTCATTTAGCAACAAAGCATTAGTCAACTTATTCCTGCGCACAAAAAATTCGGCAAGTCTAGTAAGTTTAAGCAGTACCACTGGATTTTTCAAAATAAGTCTATGAAAATAAAAACAAAAACAATCATTCTTTTTCTCTATCTTTGCAGTTATGGCAAATGTTATAGGTCACTGGAAAATCCACAGCAGTGATGACAAGTGGGACGAATACATGAAAACCGTTGGTAAGATTTTAATATAACAGAAGGAGCAATATGTTTAATTGGATACTTTAAAAACATATCAGAACATTTACAGTGCATAAAAGACTGATGAGGAATGAAATTAAAAAATCAAAACATCTGTACAGATATAAATCGGATAAAAATTTGTTAACACCTGTCAGAAAATCAGAAAATACGGTATTCAGGGATGTATATAGGCAGATCCCATCAAATACTACCATTCTTAGTACTGTGACTGTAAAACATTCTACAAACTATGTATACTGATTTCGATTTCCTTATGTAGGTGTGAATATTTTATTACGGAAAGTTGGGAACAGCGTCACAAGTTATGAGGAAATCAAACAGACCGGAGATTTGTGGGAACTCATCATTACCTCAACATTCAAAAACGCGCATTTAAAGTTCAAGCTTGGTGAAGAATTCGATGAAACCACTCTAGATGGTCGAAAATGTAAGGTGGGCAATGCTGTGTGGCATATAATAATCCATTTACTTATGTTCTCATGATGCAAATGAAAAGGTAAAAATATAAATTTAGATTCATTTTTCTATAGTAATGGTGTTAGCTTAATAAGATAGTGATTTGAGTTTGAATAAAATTTAAATGCTAAATTAAGCCTAAAGAACAACACGATCATATCTACGGACTACAAGTAACCCTATTGTATCAATATTTTTCAAGTAGGACTATCTTATTTTAATCTATAGTCAATATTTTATCTGAGTCTTCACACGTTGTGTAAACTCTGATATTTGATTTATCATTGTAAAAAGACCAATACAAGGGGGCAAAAGTAGAAACGTTAATCGATTGATATATTGCCTTAAACTGCGGTCAATATTTGAATTGGTTTTAATATAAGAGATAAAAAAAATCTTTTTTGTACTAATTTCATTTAATGTATGACAAGTACGATCTCATACATTTCACTTACTCGCAACTGTTTAATTTCGAAATGCATAATTACCAATAAAAACTAAAATATTTAGACAAAGCAAACTGATTAAACATGTCAAATTTCCTATTCATCTACATTTGGGGATTTATGGAAGACTAATAATCTAAATAAAAAGTGCAGGATAAGCGGGAAATTTTGCATTCAAGATACTAATGCAAGCAGCAAAATTTCAAACGTCATAAAAAGCGTTATATTTACAATTTCTTTGTATCTTTGATCATGCTGTTGAAAAAACCAAATAGTGTGTCATTAAGATTGCAAGTAAGATTAAGACGAACTAAATAAACAAAAGCTTGAAACACACAGAACTCAAACATCGAGGAAATAAACAGACAATCATAAACATACAATGTACACATATTAATACTTGCTTTATTTAATACGAATTATAGATTAATTGCCAAACTTTTCATGCAACTTTAAATTAAAATATAAAAAATCTGTCTTGGTTTGAATGCAAGCGCATTGTCGAACAAATTACAACGTATATGCAGTCACTGGTTTTTCTTAAAAACACTCATAGCAAGACAATAAATATGGAGCAAAATGTGTTTCCCTGCTCATTAATATCATTGTGGTGCAAATTTTGAAAATATTAATATCAGTCAGTTTTCCCGATGTTCTCTACTCTTTTAAAAGTAACAAGATTTTGAAAAGGTTGGGGTGGTTTTTAGGACCTATTATATTAAAACAAAATAAGCAGAGAAATGAATGGTTATTCGTTTTTTGAAAAATATGTAATTAAAAATTTGACAGAAACCAGAGGCTCACAGGAGCCTGTATCGCTCACCTGACAGACAGAGAATCCTCATTGATCCTTGCCTAGAAAGAATGTTGTAAAAAAAAATTGGTAAAGGTCAAATGGTAGTTTCATACAAAAAGATTCTAAAGTAAATTTCCCTTAAAGACCTATTTTACAACAAGTTTGGCAGCCACCTTAATTGTCAGGCACGGATGCAGAGCGTGATTTGTATGAAAAGAAACGTGAGAGAAATATGGAAAAATATTAATTTTATTTAATTTGTAAAACCAGAGAATATCGAGAATCTACAAAAAAATCTAACCAATAGCAGATAACACCCTTAAAAACACAAATAACTACGAACAACATGTTATTTACTCTACAGTCAACTTTTACTGTGGAAGGAGATGATCTAGTACATTACCAAAAAGGACTCAAACAAGGGGATGTTGATTCCAAAATTACACGACAACGTGCTGACGATGACACCATGACTATTGTAAGTATATTACTGTAGGAAGTGTTAAAAAGAACTCAGAACAACTGTAAAAGAACTGACAAGCGCTTACAGTGTCATTATAAACATTGTCAGTAAATGACTGTTGGAAAACAATAAAACCCAGAAAACTATATTTCAAAATTACACCAAGCGACTGTAAGTTTATATCTCTTTGGAAATTCAAAATAAATTTTGCCACCAGAACAGGTAAATGATGATTAAAAAACAGAAATATCCATTTTTGGAATAAATTTTGACGAAAATTGTCAGTAAAGTACTTTTGAATTTTTTGTCTCTTGAAAAGTTGAAGTGATTGAAGATGAGAATAAAGTATTCACACATAGACACATTTGTACCAAAAGAAAAAGACACGCAAATCGTTCAGTCAGAAGACAGACAAGACCGTAACCAACAGAACGAAAAGTAATACTAATAGCAGCACACAAAACATTACACAGAAAACGCGATCCCTATATAAACAAAGGTGAGCTCAGATGCCCCGATGCCCATCCAATTCTGCTCCACTATGGCACCCTTCGTGTTACCCGTTAGTCAAAATCGGTGGTAGGAACAACCGATGAGAGAATGCAGTGAAAATCACTACAGTGGGAGGATTTCCACTGTCATTTATAAAATGAATATTTCGTACTTGTTTATCAAGTCATAACGGCGACTGAAAATGTCCGAAGTAATGACTTGAATAAGCCGATACCAATATTATTTTGATGTCTTTGAAATTTTGGAATAATGTCTATGTTCTTTTTTCAGACTTTAGAAGCACTAGGAAAGAATATTAAAACTGTGCGAACTTTCAAGAGATATACGCCCTAGAGTAATCATACGATTTATTTCTCCAGTTGTGTATGTTTCAACGATTTTCTAACGATGTCCATTCATCATTCGTTTTCATACATTTCAGTGGAAAGTTAAACGTCTTTTGTAAAGATATTGTTTAGGGTGAAGAGCTAGAACAGATTTTTTTCTGTTTCTAAATCCTTCCTTGTTTATCTGAATAAAATGTGTATTACTCTTCTTCTAAATTTGCGATTAGTTTCTCAATGTAATACATATCGAGTTCAAGACCTGTAAACCATATGTATAGAAAAAGTTCTGACCAAAGTTAACAAAACTATTAAATCCTGGTTTGATGTAAAAGGTCATTACTACTACAAAGTTATAATTGGAGATTGTGCTTAATAAAACCATCACTTGTGAAAAACAAATCCAAACGCATAAATTTGAGCTTATACTATGCTACAACGCTTTCAAAACCATTGAAAACTTTACTTTACAGATTTCAATAAATTATTTATAGTACGTTTACGTGTAGATCTAATCTTCTATAAAAAATCACAGATAAGAGATTGGGATTTTTTTCAATCTTTGAAAATGATTTTTATTGGGGTGTCTGCCTTGTTTCAGATAAATAAAACTTTCTGAACTCTGGATTTCCACTTGATTTTCTGTTTTAGACACTAGTTTTCATATTGTTCATGTTAGTCAATCTTCAGTTTCTCTGTAGTGTTTAGTGTTTTGTGTTTCGTTTTGTTCTTTTGGTCATGGTCTCGTCCGTCTTTTAACATTATGATTTCTGTCTACCCTTTTTGTTACTACGAACTACTTTAGCATATACAAATTACACATGGAAAACATCTGAACTATATCATTTTAAATATCCTCTTGGAAAATCATAGGCTGTAGATTAAAAACCTTATGAAAACAACAATTTCTTATTAACTGATTTGATCAATCTTAAACATGGACCTAACCACCACTAAAACATTAAAGTGTTGCTGTGCCTTTAAACTGCTTACCTGGAAAATTTCTAGATATATGCTAAGTCTCTATCATTTACATGGCTTGCAATGTCAACAGTTTTCGGTTCACTACGACGCCTAAAATCCTTAACAGATTGCATTACATATTTTGGGATCTTCATTAGCGTCATCTAGTGCGAATCGAAAAGCGATCTAACAACTCCGCTTTTAATCCAATCAAAAGTGCCGTATAGAAAGAGATTTTTCAAGGATAGTGAAGTATATACGTTTCAACTAATGAGTATGGCTGCGGCCATGAATAATTAGACAAAAGGTTTTCAGAATATGTTACAAGTCTGAAGTAACTTTGACATCCCACAATAGAAGTAATGTAAGGAAAACATGTTGTTGTTGTTGCCCAATCATTATTATATCTAGACGACAGATTTGATTGGAGCATACACTTAAGCATTTGACCAACCAAAATTAGGACTTCTACTCCCATTGAATTCGGTGTTGGACCAAAAGTTCTCGACATGAGAAAATGTTTACAAGGACAGAAATCTTCTGGTCCAACTTGACTCATTTCATGCCTGATTTATAAAAAAATAGAATGTGTGGTCTTTGACAAGTCAGTGTAGAATACCAATGTGAGAGATCAAAAGTGCAAAGTCCAAAGAGACATGGAACATTCAAAATAAACTAAAAGATAAAAAGGAAACCAAGAGAACAAAGGTTTGGACTCCACTAACTCCTTTACAACACAGGAGTAGGATCATGTACTTTGAAAGGGTAATCATCCCCTATCTCGCGCGAGACATCCGTCGTGGAATGCTCGAAACCGGGTTAATGTCAATCCGAGAAGAGGTCAACCTATTGTTGGATTTCCGGTAACAGTTCCACAACTAGTTGAGGTACACTTATACCACATGGATCAACCAATTCATGATGGCGACCATAAAACCTTAGGAGGAACGACTTCGACCTTGATTGGACGTAAACCCATAAAATACTTGCATACATTCTTGGTGAAGTGAAATAACCACTTACGTTCTTTGGTAGATATCATGTGATTACAGGACCCTAGAGGTGAAAAAAAATTAAATACCTACTTGAACAAATGTACTATAAATTCTCACGATAAAATTTTAAAGACAACCTTTCTAATTAATTCCATATTTTGTACAAAATTTACCACAGCCAAAATTTCATGCTTATAACTCATCAAAAATATTTTGTAGATGATTATTTTTTTTTTAAATAACGCCCCTTCGTAAAAATTCATTTCAACAATGAAATAAAATTACATGTACTGAAAAGAATAGTTTGAATGTAAGATATGAGAAGACTTAGAATCCAGCTGAGTCTTATCAAAACCAAAATCACACAAGAAAAACATACACATTTTAATCGCGAACTTACGTGTTATACTGGGGTCTTAAATGTTGTATCATTGCAAAGTTATACAACTTGCAATTCAACATTCGTATTTGATAGATATCTCCCTTTTTCCATGAAAGGTACCATGTTGTCCTTATAAAGAGTGCAGGGTAATTGATAATGACAACAATAAAATGAATACTTGATATCCAGTCGAGATGTAGCCTTCAAAACGAACCCAAATCAGACCAAATGAATTAAAAGGAATTCGAAGATACCAAAAGGGGCAGACAGAAATCGTTAAGTCGGAAGACAGACAAGACCATGGCCAACAAAATGAAACGAAAGACAAACATAAAGCACACAACAACACACTGAAAACTAAAGCTGGAGTATCACGAACCCTACAAAAACCAGGGTGAGTTCAGGTGCTCCGGAAAGGTGAGCAACTCCTGCTCCACTAGTGGAGTGTAACTCGTAGTAGCAAAACCCAGTGAAAATTCATGTCAATGAATGTTTATGTAATAGCCACTAGTGTAACTTCTGGAAATTGTTGGGTTAATTCAAATTGGGGGTTATACTTTAAAAAGAGGTAGAATAAAATGTCAAATCCATACAAATACATAATTCAAAAACAAATTTACTTAACATTGCAAAATTAATAAGCGGACGAAAAGACTTTCTGGAGAAAACTCTTGATCAAAATCTAAGATACAAGCTCTTAACATCTAAAATTCTTAATTTGTACAATGTATATATAGCCCATTAAAACAGAGACATATAAAGCTAATATGTACGCATAACTGTGGCCAATTCTTCAAAAGCGACATTGACGTCAATAGATTATCTGGTAAATTGAAGTTTTAATCATTTTTAAAAGAAAAATAACCAGCAGAATTTTGTATTTCATATAAAACTGACAGGTTGGATAATAATGTGAGATGGTCTTCTAAACTTTTTAAAATATTCTTCGAGGTATGAAAATCAAAATTTTGACTGAAAATACACCAACCAACTGTAATTTATCATTCAACATTTAAATTTTCTGCTGAAAATTGTCGTCGTTTTATTAGTGAGTGAATGGTTTCTTGCAATGTTCGGATAAAAACATTAATTTTGCTTTGTCGTCGACTTGTTATTTGTGGGATTTTTAAAATTCTTCTAGTTACAAAGAGTTTCAGTATTTGATAACGTTACATGTCATGAAAAATAATGTTAATTTTCAATTTATAAATTTCATTTTTTCTAAAATCCCCACCTCAGCCCTTTGACCTATAAAATTGTGGCCTCATTCAAGAATTTTTTTGTAACTTTGACATAACGTGTTGGTACAATGTTATATTTAAGGTCAAGTCAGTGGCGTTAACAAGAATCACATATAGTAGTATTGATCATAGTATGTAGGCATACCTGACGATGAGAATGCCATAACTGTTATACGATTATGTGTACATTTTCTATGACGAACCTTCTTCGATTCATACTGATAAAAGTTGCTGTTTTACTTTTAGGTTGGGCTTTTTACTAAATACATAAAGAATATACAGATATGTCTTACGAATTTGTAGTATCTGATTCATACACTGCATTTTCTATCAGAAAATTGCGCTGCGGGTTGAGTCAACAATCCTGATAATTATAGGTTAACCTGAGAATACTGTAGAAACATGCATTAGAAGTGTGGCTCGCTTTCACCTTGCTTTTTAGATCACAAGGCGTGCAACTAATAATTAATTGAAAATTTCAATTAAGGTAAACTTTAATTCAGGTTATCATAGTAAAAAAATATTTTCACCTTGTAGATATATCGTTGGGCACAGCCTGTATAACAATTATAGAAATAGTTGGAGTGTCTGTTGGCTTTGTTACCTTAGTGATTTCCACCATAGCCTTGGCGATAACTTGTCATACCCGCCGTCAACTGATGACAGCCACTGCGAATGCTGAGAAAAACAGAAATAAAGGATGGACAAAGATGAAAGAATACATTAACTCTAGCCAAAAACCACCACTGAGAAGTGCTGAAGCCATTCATAAAAGAGGATGGACATGAATGAAATGAGAGCTATCATGTTGAAAAAAAATATATCTAAACTGGGATGATATATTCATGATATTAAAATATGAATCTGAAAAATAAATAAAAATAAAGTTTTCGTGTTTCTTTTTTAGTTTTGGTGATTGTTCGAAACGAAAACATGTTTCCGAAACACTGATAAAAATCAAAAACATTTTCAAAGCAAACAAAAAAACCGTCATAGTTTAACTTTTTGAAGCTACATTCGATTGATATAGAATCACGTGTATGGTACCTTTATGAAAAACGCACTTACATAATTTCGGAAACCCGCTTTGGTTTTGAATTAAAAAACAAGACCATAGTTTCCTAGTTAGAATCCAGGAATGCGTTTTTGAATTGGAAACGGGTTTAAGAACTAAAAAGCCGTCATAGTTGCGCTTGATTTAGTGGCCTCTAACGTGTCTGATGAAGATAAATACAAAAGAGATTTACACAGTTAAACCTGCAAGGTTTGGATCGTGTCTTTCTGGCATGCATTTCATATTTTTCTTTAAATATAATTTTTTCTTCCAACACTTCGTTAGCCCGATAATAAATATATACTTTTCCCTAAGTGATAAATGAAGATAAACAATTGAGTACAGGTGTATTTAGGACTGAGCTACAGTTCATTGATCATTTTACACCTGAAATACAGGACAATTTACTCGTGACAAGAAGCCAAGTTCTTGAACTACGTGTGGTATGTAGCTAGAACCAGTGAAAATATTATCTAAACTTTTCCCGAGGCTGGGTCTACTCTAACACGCAACAACATAACGATATATTTACACCAAATAAGTGGATATATTTTCTTCCTACACTTCGTTCGTCCGAAAATAAACATGCTTTTCACAGTGATAAATAAAGACAAACAAGAAAGGAGGATTGAGCCTCTAGCTACAGATTGGACGTACAAAGACAAAGTACTGAAAAAAGGAGTTGCCTAAATTTAAATCACGGGAAATAAAAATTCTGTTTTGAAGACAATAACCAGTGACACATCTGTCATGTTCTCGTAAAAGTATTTTGGACACCTTATTACTACATGTAGCAGCAGCAAAAAACCCTCCGCTGCGCAAACTATGCAAATCATGTTTCTATTTGTCGTACCTAAGAACCTCTAAGGCGTCCAATATAATTACATGAGCCCTTTTATAAGACAGAGGTTAAACTGGCCTGACATTTTGTAAAGACCACAGGATGTACAGAACTGGACGGAAGTTAAAGGTGTTGTTCAGAACCGGCGAGGCTGAACTTCAATGTACTTTTTTAACCAACCAAGAGGACACAGTTTATTGCCGGTCGTGGCTATAATTACAGACGCAACATACCTATAAATGTCTTTTTTACTTTTACCTATGTTGACTACGACATGTGTCTCTTCAAAGGTTAAATCTTTCAACTTAATGTTTGATAACCCACTGTTCCAAAAACCGAAAAATCCAACAAACAAAATATAACAACCTCACACAAATTCATACAAATTAAAAAAATTCTTTAAATCATTACCATACCTGGTAATGATTCCTCTCCCCCCAAGTATCACGATTTTCCATCAAATGTCATTATACCGCATAATACTAAAGAAAGAGTAATCTAAAATGGAGGTAGAAACTGTTGGCCATACTAAAGATTTAAGATAAATTGGAAAAAAATATTAAGTGAAACAGGCAAAGCGTAAAGTCATGCAATCAACAGCACTATGAAATTTTATCGACGTACAGTATGTATCTTTTTGTATCATTCTCTTTTTTCCGGTCTGCTTAAATAAAGGCAACTGTCAAGCCGCGTCCTCAAGAAGTGGATAAGAAAGGTAAGGATTTTCGTCCTGACATTGTCAATGAGAAAATATATTCTGTAAAAATAAAATAAATCAATGAAAGATGCATCACAAAACTATTTTACTTAAAACTAAATGTTATTAAAAGATAAAAGAAATCGCACTTACGACTTAACATGCAATTCAGTTCCCCGGCACTGCTTTGTGAACAACAACAATGTTTTTTATTTCAGTTCTAAGTACGAAATATGCGCATCAAGGCATAAACTCTTAAAACACGTCAACTCATTACGGTACTTTTAAATGGTGAACGTGCACAAATACTATCTTTATTAGACGCAGCTACGTACAAATCGCTGGTTTCAGATACTGTACATTATCCTATATCGACCTGTTGAACAGTTCAGTAAAAGTCGTATCATAGCGAGCGCGTACAAATGAACTTGACCCGGATATATCAGCGTTTGACCCGAATATATCGATTCTCCCAAACTTTCATCCAGTATTTTAAAGCATTTTTGACATCATGCAATTTTTATTGCCATTTTTCAATAAAGTTTTATATGATCTTTCGTTTAACAAAAGACTTTTTTCTTGTAAAAGTCGAGGAACGCATGAAAAGTTCTCTTGAAAATTATGTCTTTCCGACTTCCTAATATCCTGCTGGAACTATTTCTTTAATTCCTGGGACGATTATGCAAAAACAGTTTGAAGAGGGTGGTACAAGGTTATTTTCGTGCAACGTTTTTACCGATTTTCATTTCACGTTTTGTCGTGCTAGAGGGTCGTTATATGTCGTGTTTCACGTGTCTTGATCAAAATGCAACGTGCAGGCCATATTCTAATTTTTCGTTCCTCGTGATAAGACATTTTATTTCTCGTACGTCCGTGCACGGGACCCCCCTGTACCACCCTCAGAAGATTTATCAACCTACATTGCATTAAAATTTGTCAAGTAGTTTCTGAGATGTAAGAATAAATGTTAACAACTGAAGCCACATGAAGGCTTAAATGACCCTTTGAGTCAAGTGAATTCAAAACTAGAAATTGTGTCTGTAAGACAAGGATGTCCATGTAGGTTAGGCCACTGATGAAGTTTCATTGATACATTATGCTCAATTCCAGAGAAATGAGCTTAATTGCTAAACTTAAGCACATAGTTGGTACAGAGGGACAAGGGTATTTTTTGTGGGTGGGGCATAAATATTGTATACACAAAAGATGTGATATCAAATTTCACTAGATATATAAACACTTGAAACTAGAAATTTAAATACTTGAAATTCTTGACAAAAGTTTGTATTTGATTTGCTTTTGGTCTAAACAAGAAGCTAACAGTAAAATCAAGTCTGTCTTGTTCCCATGTATAAACTGCATTTAGTTTTTCTAGAGACAAGTTCAACTTGCTCTTTGTTAAAAGTGATAAAGTTGTTGAAAAGTTTTTAATAATTTGTGCTTTGCCAGATTTGACTATGTCTTTTTCTTCCTGTCTGTGAATATAATCAAGAATTTATCACACGGAACTGCAGTTACTCACTTTTGAAGCTGATTACTGTTTGTTAGCATATCAGAATGGTTTTCTCTCACATAGTTTATATTCCTTGATGGCAAAAATAATCTCGGACAAGTAACCATTGCGGTAGTTCAATGTTATTATCAAAGAAATGTTTCACTAAGGCTTCAGCCTTTTCATAAGACAGATAATGGTGTTCAGGTAATCCATTAATATCAACAACAGGCTGAACCTCAAATTTTCTGATACATTCTCCTCTCCATGAATCATCTGGCTGATACGACGTAAATTCATAATGTTTTGACCATGGTCGCGATATTTCTGGTATTAAGGGGAAGCTGTCGACTTCCAGTGGCTTCCGGTTTCGAAAAGGAAACAATGTTGGCGAACGAGAAGCGAAAACTTACGGGAATAAAATAAATAGTTTTGAGAAATTCTGTTAATACCGCAATACTATCATTCTGACTCACTTTGGAGTAACAGCTGTCTTTAAATATCCTCCCCCCACCAACAGAAATCACCTTGTGACTACCCCTAACCTATAGATTCACGATAGAATTTAACCCACACCCAACAAAAAAAATCACCGGCGTTCCGCCCCCTAACCCCCACCCCCCGGTGGGAAATTTAAATGGAATAGCCCTAAGTGGTTATTTACAAATGTACCTTCACAATATTTGCAGGTGCAGACCAATTATTGAGGAGTAACTCCTCGCAGTGTATGAAGGTGATCTTCTATTTTATGAGTAAATGCTTTGAGAAAACTATTTTCTTTGTCAGAGTTTAGTTTGTTTACTGTTGAATCTAATAAATTTGCAGTTTCACTTTTATTTTAGGCAAATCTTAAATAAAGTTTGAGATAACTGTCTATGTTCAATTTAAACCTATAGACACATTAAGTTGTTAACCCAAAACACTTTGATCCATTAGGACACATTAAATGCATTGAGTAAGACCTAGAAATGCTATGTTACCAAATTCATATTTTGATCATGAAATGTATTGAATAAGACCTAGACAAGTAACCAAATCTGCCGGATCTTGTCGTGATTTTCAAAATGTGGTCCAATAATTATTCCTGCCAGTATCTCTGCTGTCTTTCACAATTGTGTTTTCCATATAGTGCAAGATGGAACTGTTACATTAACAAATAAAAAAGATTAAATGCACTCCAAAATTTCCAGTTAAAATGGGGTCTCAAAATTGCTGTACAAGGACTTTAAAACTGCAAATTGGATGCATGTCATTTCTATCTCTTTCATTGCTTTCAGGGAAGATTGGTATTTCTACAAGTAAAATTCTTAAGTATTTTTTAGGCAATTGATGAAATTGATGCAGATGGATTAAAACTTGAAGATAAAAGTGATAAAGCAGACTCTGGAATGGATGAAGACAGCCAACCATATCAAGATCCTGGTAATATTGTCTTAGCTTCTATGATAGATAGCCAAACAGTTTTATCAAGAACAAATTATTTCTGATATTTGTAATATTCACATCACGCCTAAAAAGGAACTTAATGTAATTTAACACTAGTGGTGCACAAATAATTGCAAAGCAAATTGTAAGTTGAAATGGACAAAAAGTTTTGATGCAATTCTCATGTTTTCAGAAAAAAAGCCCGGAAAGAATGTTGTGTTTCTGTTCAACCTGCTAACCTGTAGTAAGATTTTTTTGTTTTTTTGCTAGCCATGTATGAAAAATTTGGTCTTGACCTGTTTTGAATTAATGCTTGCAAGTCAGACATTTGCACACACAGTCAAATTAGTCACCATTACAAATATATCCATAATTCTACAGTGTTCTTTGAAAAATTGAGTGGTGATCCCATTTCTGTTGTAGCTGACCTTTGGGTATAAGCAGTTTTCATTTAGCTCACCTGGCCCAAATGGCCGCATGAGCTTTTGTCATCACTTTGCATCTGTCTTCTTCGGCATCATCCTTTAACCTTTCACATTTTGATCTCAAAAACCATTAAACGGATTTGAAGCAAACATGGCAAAAATATTACTTTCTAAGGAGGTACTTTACCAAATTTGTGAATTTGGTGTAGATCAGAAATTTAACATGGGCATCTAGCTGATTATGTGTTCTGATTGCTCAAAATTTTTGAAAATATTTTTAGTATATAAAAATAGGAAATGTGGCATGATTGTCCATGAGACAGCCTTCAACAATGAACCAGAGTCCATATCATAACGGAAGCTGTAAATGGCTCTGACATACAAATGTGAAACTATACATAAAACTTGACAATCAATCTAATTTATTGCAAAAATGGTGAACAAATAACAATGAATGACTAATTAAACAACGTTAACCACAGAACTACAGGTTCCCGGCTTGGGACAGGCACATAAGTATGTTGTGGGCTTTAACCGGTTTGTGAGCACTCAACTTCAACCTTTGGGATCAGTGAGAAAATGTGAAACAGATAGACTAACACCAAAACCCCAATTTAGGCCATGTAAAAATAAATTTTATCTTCTCATGCCCTGTGCATCCACCCTTTTTGTCTCGCCTGCGACGAAAGTCGCTGAAGGCGAGACATATAGTATCTTTCCCCAGTGGGAAGGCGAGATA
>JARWCS010070544.1:0-15682 GCA_034783895.1 Geukensia demissa | reverse complement strand
AATACCACTCCTTTAGAAAAGCTCTAAATCTACCCAGTTAAAAAACGTGTATACGAAAAATGGAACATTTAGCGGCCACAGGCCCCAAGCTCGTGTGTTCATGTAAACGACCCTCCCCTCCCCCCCCCCCTTATGCATCATCATGGCTACGGGCCTTGTATTTCAAGGAGTAACTTTTCATCAGCAGCATAATTACCACAGCAAAGAAAATCCAAAATCCAGGCATAGTAAAGAACTCAAATCTAAACAGGAAGCCGAATCCAATGGCAACACATCAACTACTATACTATATATGTGCAAAACATTTGAAACCGTACCGTAATTTTATGGGTTTTAGAATTCATTCAACGATAATGATTTGACATTAGTTTCAATTGACGGGATTTTTGTAAATTTGATTGGTCTTTACTTTTTCTTTTTCAGAGGACAACAATATGAACCGTTTTATAAATAAATACATATAGGTGATGGAGCAACCCATTCTTCATTTTTTTAAGTTTTCTAAAGTGCAAAGTTTTAGTTGCGTACAAGGCACGATCCTTGACTGTAAGCTAGGAACCAAATTATTGGAAGCCTTAATTGTTATACTGGTTTTCAATAAAAATTAATTGACTGATTCAATGATTTATTTATTGAATGTTGCTTAACATTAAGCGGCAAATATTTCATGCATATTCATGACGAGATCATATTAATCAGTGATGATGAATGATCCCTGTTTTATATAAGACCGACACGCTGAGCCTGACCCGGCCGAGCACTCCCGTACTTGGGACGAGTACGTTAACCATTACACCGCCGTGGTGGTGAATAAAAATTGAATAACCAGGCATTGCCGAAAATGATGCTTTGAAGTCAAAAAGACAGTACATTATAAACTAGGCTTTTTGCGGTGTATATCAAAATTGTTAAACTAGGAAAAAAACAAATATTCCGCCAAGTAAAATTTTATAAAGCATTATGTTCTGAGATTCTTGGCAGGCGGCTCTATATTTTTCTCTCTTTGATAATCCTTATATTGTTTAACAGGTCCGATTCAGTTGCTAAACATATTTCCCTGGTTCTGGTGATAAAAAAATGCAGTTTTAAAATTTAATTCGCAGTCCTGATGTTGATAAATACATATTAAACAAACAGTATTGTATCAAAAGAAAGGATGACATGTCTAGGTTCCAAGCAGACAAAATTTTGTCATGTCGTTTTATCTCAAACTCAGAGGTTAATGACTATGGTATTTCTTACGTATCTCAAACTCAGAGGTTAATGATTATGGTATTTCTTACCCCGATTTCTTACGTATCTAAAGTAAACAAATTAAAACAAACCACGTTGGGAAAACATGACAAGCAGTCTTTGTAAATAACATACTTTAATAGAAATAATAAATTTCACAATATTTTACTATAATTATGCATTTACTTCTTCATAGTTCAAATATTCGAATGAGTATTCCCTCCTTTTCAGTGTTGGCGGGGTATGTTTCCATCTTTAACCGAGGCATATATCTGGTTTAAGTCAAATAACTAACATCTTGTAAACTCTTGTGACATCTTTAAACCATTGTCAAGTTGTTCAATGGTCTGTAAAATTGATATTTAAATGATCTTTAGGTTTTACAACCTGATAAACAAGATGTACAGACAAACAGAAATACCAAATAAAAAGAAGTATTTAGCAAAGAATATGCTTTCATATATAATTATGTGGATTTAGTTTAAATTTTCGAGCTTTTATTTACAACGTTTCCGTAAAAAGTAGGATGTAATATCCCTTGTATTATAAGATGATAACAAGTACATGTATCATAATCACAAGAAGTATTTACTTACGACCGTCATCTTATCTCCTTTTACTTCCCTTGTCACTTTCATTGGTTTCCATCCCATCATTTCAAGCTTTTCAATTAAAATCATTTTGCTATCAGATTCTATTGTAGCATTTAGCTAAAATAATTAAAAAAAGCGGATAATAATAATAATAATGTCTTTAAATATCAGCAAATGTAACAAACAGTGTTGTTTGTTTTTTATTTTTTAATTTATTTCTTGGTATTTCCATCAAAATTGTATGTTCTTCAAATGTGGCATGAATTATTTTTTAGTAATCTAAAAGAGAATACTTCTTTGCTCTTTTTTCAAGGTTTTCTATTTTTCCGTTAGTTTTTTAGTGTTTGACCCTTACCTCTACCTTATGATGTTTAAAACAGAAACTTTATGTAAAAATGTACTCTTTCAGAAATTCAACAAAACGTTATTTGCAATTGTTTATTAGTTAAACATTGTATATATTGCTGATGAAATAATAGTATGCTTAAGCTGGTATAATTGTGTTTATTCACACAATTCAAGATTGCTACAGCAATCATTAATTTAAAAAAGCGTTACAATTACTGGATTAAGAAAAATTATGAAATATTTCTTGGAGATTTACAATTCCTACCTTCATTCCCTTTCCAAAGGAATCTTTTGTCTCTAACTCGGTACCAGGCTGAAGAGTTATCGTTCTTTCTGGAAAACTAGTACTAACAGTATGTGTAACCCAGTTTGTTCCATCCCATTGAAAGTCAACCGTGCTAGAGGAATTTTTAAATTTCTCCACCAAATCATCGGGAAGACCTAGAATTAAAAATAAGTTCTTCAATATAGAAAGGAAATACTGACCATGCAAATACATTTAAACCTTTAATATCATACTATGGTTTTAATTTCACTGTTTACAAATTATTTTAATTGAAAACTGATTTTATTTTTTTAGGGTATAAATCAATCAAAACATGGGTACAGGATTTATATTTAATCACTTTCCCTTGATCCGTTAGTCTATCAATTTAATACACACGAGACAATGTTTTTTTTTTTTTTTTGGTAACAAACGTTGAATTCATGCACATGTACATAATTAAGTAGTTATACAACAATGCGTTTCCGTTATAGAGAATTTTAGATATACATGTAGGGGACAGAGATGTGGCCACGTCCTACATTTTTACTTCTCATCCGAATATGAAGGGGTTTAATTAAATGATTCCTTATCAATATTGCAACAAAAATTACTCTAAGCCTTTTTTTTAGCTTTTACTGATTTTTTTGTATATAGAAGGGGTCAAAGGATAAAAAGGCAGCTTTGCAGGAGATAAGAATTTTTTTATTTTTAACCCGATTTTGCATTTCATTCGTTTCAATGAGAGCTGTTAGCAATATGTCAACGGGTTTTTCATCTCTTAGTGGACAAAAATTCATTTTCGCATTATATGGAAATTTTATATTTGATCCGATTTTAATGGTTTTTTTCTAAATGATTTCTTAAGAAAAATGCAACAAAACTTACTTTAACTGTTTCCTAGTTTTCAAAAAGGAGTCAAAAGCTAAATAAGGCAATTTTGCAGAAGATGAGAAAATATTTAATCAGTTTAAATGTGTTTTTTTTTTTATTTGATTCCTCTGAATGAAAGGTTTCAGTAGTATGTCAATGAATTTTCTGTGTTTCTTACCATTTTCGAGATCAAAGAAGTCAGTTTCGGGGATAATGGTGGTCAAAAAGATCATTGATACCATGTCAAGCACTTTTGCTGATGTTTTTGGCAAATAAAATATGTTAACACTAAACTAAACAAGCACTTTACTGTGTCCAGCATTATACTGTGTCCATACTCGTCCTAATGTTCATTTGTTCACCTTTCACATGTCAACGTCCCGCGGTCGTATAATGCTGCGCTTCCAAAGCATCCAAGTTTTACTTAATAAGAATTACTATCAGATGACTTGAGGTAGTCAAATTTAAAAGTATAGCTTATAGCTTATCAAAATTCAGCTTTTAACGATCTGTATTCAAAACCTATTGAAATTCATTTTTTTATTTCTCTAGGTGCGATTGTTAGATTCTTTGAAAGTTACAAATGGTTAATTAAACCAATCCGAATTTAAATAAAAAATAAAAGATAAAAATTGGTGCGAGCAAGCGAAATTATTTTATTTTAATTTTTTTCTTAAAATGGCAAAATATTGAAGTGGAGCCTAAAAATATTTGATGCAAAAACAATAGTTTAAATTTTTCCCCTTCATTTGATTATTTTTTTAGGAGCGAGCGAACAAATTTTTATTTTTATATCTAGGAATAATGGTAAAAATTTCTAAAAAGTGAGAAAAAAATGAGCGATTAAAGTTTTTTCATATATTTTGAACCCATAATACGAGGAGCGAGCGAATCCAAAGAACAATTAATTAATTTGGATTGGCCTTAATGGTACTTATGCTGGATGCTATAGTATCAGAAGTAGCACAATATAAATTGAGGAACAGTTATATATCCAGAAATTCCATTGATTCTTTAGGCTTGGTCAGTATTTTAATTTAAATCTGATATAACAGACTAATAGATGATTTACCTGCAGCTTTACAGAAAGCATCATAATTAGTCATAGCCCCAGACTTCCATTTTCCTCCTGTAAATTGTGCCATTTTCCTAAAGTCCGCAGTCGAAAGTGACAGTGATGTGTCTAAATGTTTGTATGTTTGTGATAGTAGAATCGACCCGGCCTCTTAAATACCATTAGATCCATGTGTACTCTCATATATTAACCTTTTTTAAATTGGTTTAACCAATGTTAATTCATGTTATTTATATCTTAAACTCAAAGATAAAAAAGTAGAATGTCAAAGTAGAATGTCACCGGCGTTAAATCAGTTATGTAACTTACTATATAGGCCTATATATGTACGAAAATAAATTTTAAGTAGGCGGAGGAAAATTTTTAAATGTTTATTTTTATCTATCCCTCTTTATTTGGTTGATCAATATGGTATCAGTGTATCTCAACTAGTTATGGACCTGTTACCGGTAATTCAATAATAAGTTGAACTCTTATCGGACTGACGTTAACCTGGATACCACGACGGATGCTGCGCACAGAACAGGGGATGTTTACCCTTTCGGACACCTGGTACTACACCTTGTTAATTTAGGAGTACGTGCGATTCCTTTCTGATTTGACAAGAATTGACACTCCCGATTTTGACATCCTGATTTGACACTGATTTTTACATTAAGGAATCTACGACGAATGCTGCGCGCAGGAAAAGGGATGCTTACCCTTCCGGGGCACCTGATCCCTCTCCTGTTTTGTAAAGGAGTTCGTGGGGTTGTACCTTTGGATATCTTTTATGAAAGCATCTTTAGAATTTTGTTCGATATTTGCTCAATCAAATGCTATTCACTTTCATCTCCGTTTAATTTCGCAAGCATTCAATTTCTTGGTCTGTTTTCTGTCTTTATTAACCACTTCCATGTGTAAACATTTGTGGCTAAACATCATTTAATAGTTGTTTCTATGATGGTTTTGATACTTGTGATATTTACTAACTTTTATAACCTAATGCATCTATATATATACAACAATATAAACCTGGACGTTTGTTAGTAGAGTATTATAACCAAACTTAAAATATTTTAAATATATTATAATTTCAAATTTTATGATTTCGATTCCTAACTGAATTTTTGCTTTTAAATGAGTTTACTGTCTATATACTACTTTCGATCATTGTTTCTCCATATATTTAGCACATCTCGTGTAATTTGTAAAAGAAAATTTTGTCGAAACAATTAAATACAAGGTATTACAGTTTCTTTGTTTCAGACACAAACCATTGGCTTAAGAAACAACATGAGTTGGACCTTACTGTGAAACCTTTGAAAAAAATCACAAAGCCGATCACTTGCGAAACTGAAATCTGAAACACTCGAAATAAAATAAACCTACAATGTTTATATGTATATTCGTTCTTCTGTATATTGTAATTCAATAATAAAAATGTGTGTTGGACATAAAAATCAGAAAACACATTTATTCTGATGGTGGATGGCTGTCTCATGGACAATCATACTGATAGTGGATGGCTGTCTCATGGACAATCATGCTGATAATGGATGGCTGTCTCATGGAAAATCATGCCACATCTCCTATTTTCATATAGTTCTATACTCCTGATCTGAAATCATTCTACTTAATGTTATTAACTTATTGTTTCCAATATATGATTTGCACCACCGACAAGTAGATGATGTGGACAGATTTTCATTGTAAAAACAGTTTTCAGTTCATCAAAATTATTTTTAAAGAAAAAAAAAACAGTCTCAGTTTGGACAAATAAAAATTTAGCAAAACTCGAACTTAATTTTTTCAAACAAGTGACCTCAAAGTCTTACAGTACATATTAATAACCTACTTATTATCTACAGTTTATGTTCTACCTAATACTATATATGTAACGTTCTACTTAGAAGCTTACCTGTAGAATGTTGTAATACTAGTTAGAATTTCATTCAGAAAATTTCATTGATTTTCGGCAGAATTAGTCATATACGGGTATACACTATAATATGCAAAATGATAAAATAAAAACTAATGTAAATGAAAAATTGGAGAAAAAATCAAGTAAAGCATTGGGTGGCGCTTTATCATTTACAGCGTTCAGTTTCATTCGGGTAATTCTTGGTTATAAAGGAGGAATGTATATACAGAGTGAACTATCGAAATTCACAAAAGATAGACCAGACACAAACAAACGAAAAGAATAAAAGCTCGGAAGCCACGACCTTTTTTTAAATAACGTAGGGTAAGGTACTCCAGAGTTCTAAGGTTACTCTGAACCCGTTCAACACCAGTCATATGGTCCACAAAATGAAAATCTGTGTCAAATCATAATGTCTAATTTAGGATGGTCAAAAATCCTATTTTATAAACAGAAAGAAAGATACATGGAAGTGTAACCTCCGTCTTGGTTGGTCGGTGGAAATATGAAAATGAAAAGATATGCGGTAAATGTCAGAGACTGTGCTCCAACCACGAGGAAAACAGAGTAATTTACAAATCTAGAGGTCTCCCCAAGGCCTTCAACAAGGGTGGAATACCACGCCTTGTGAAAAGCTCTAAATGGCCCCAAACAAAAAAGCGTGGTTGCTTATAATGATACTGCTCTTAGCTGAATATTATCAAAAATGTACATGTAACAAAACATTAAACACACAAAGAAAAACACCTATGAGCACAATTTCTGACTTGGGACAGATACATGAGACATGTGGTGGGGTTGAACTAGTTTAGTGGATACCCAACCCTCCCCCAACATGTGGGTAAAGGCAAAATCAAGGAAAACTAAGGCAGAAATAAACGAATCACAGAAATCAAACAGAAATTCCCCAAATCTGACTACTAGAGAGTGCGCAAACAGGCAGAAGAACTTTTTTGAGTAAGAATTACGGTAAACCATTCCTGCAAATACTGTCATCAATAGCCTGACATTTACATATAACATAAGACAAACATTAAGTCAACCACAGGTTACAAATAAACGCAGAAACAGTTTAGAGCAGATGAAAATTAAATTGTAAATATAATTGTTTAAGGCTGTATAATTTGGCAAACCTATGACCACAATACTTGACTTGGGACAGGCACACGAGACATGTGGTGAGTTGAACTAGTTTAGTGGGTACCCCCCCCTCCAACGAGTGGTCGAAGGAAAATATCAAAGAATACATAAGCAGCAACCGACAAATCGAATACAATTTTGGTAGGGGACCATCTTATGGCCGTTATACCAAAGTTTGGTTCCAATTGTCACAACAGTTTCAGATATAAGACAGTTTTCAAATGAATTTTCTACTGGGTCCCAAGTGGTGCCACATTAGTGTGTCGATTTTAACGCCGGATACAAATTTTTGGTTAGGGACCATCTATTTTAGTTTGGTTCCAATCGGCTCAGCATTCTCAGAGGAGATGATGTTTAAAGAATGTATTGACAATTGTTTTATTTTAATAACAGTGGCCATCTGGACCGGGAAGCTGGATACAAGTTTAAAAGAGTGCGATCCAGGAACCATTCCATTAAAGTTATGTTCCAATTGGCCAGACAGTTTTAAAGGATAAAATGTTTGGTAAATGTGTACGGATGAACGATTGGCGGACGCAAAATATTGGTAAGGTGAGCTTAAAGATAATGTAAATATAAATGTTTTCCTTAACAATTCCGTTTTTATTTTTGGGTGTTAAAACAAAAAAATTAAATACCTTTCACAAAGACAGAGGTGAAGTGATTAGTGTGCTCGCCTCGGGTGTGAAAGGTCGTGGGTTCGATCCCCGGCCTTGTCTAACCAAACACATAAAAATTGGTTTTTGCTGCTTCACCGCTAATCACGCAGCATTTAAGAGCAGGTATCAGAATAATGTGTCATAGGAAAGTGGCATGTCTTCCTGCGGACTGTTGCTTTCGTCAGCTAGCACGTTAAAAATCCGGCTTAGAGTGTCGGTCTAGTACAAATCAGGTGTCATACATCGTCACTCATCATTAATATGCTCTCGTTCTGAATATGCAGGAAATATTTGCCGCTGGACGTTATGCACCATTCATTCATTCCTCACAAAGAACAGACTCAATTTTTCCTTATTCAATATTTTGGCTTTTTAATCATTACAATAGTATGGTATACCATAACACCAATATTTTGGGTGTTAAGGAAATGCCTATTGTAATGTTTTCGTCGTTAATGAAGACCCCTTTGGTGGCCTACCGTGCAAGTGTCTTAACTGCTCAATTATTGAAGTTTATACAATATTATTCTTGCCATATGATAAAATGTTGCATCGATAAATGGGTGGTTTTTTCTCAAATGTACTAAGAGCGCTTTTTTTAAATCGGAGTTTTGTGAACCTCATTAAAATTTATGTTTAGCTATCAAAAATCAAGAAGCATATTCCTATTTTGAAATCATAATATAATCTTCAGGTCTTGCTGAAATATATACCCTTAAACACTTAAGGTCCAGTCTGAATCGTAGAAAGAGGAGGCAAGAGATAACCGAAGATGCAGAAAAACAGGGTTAAGTCGACATACACGGCAATCCCGGAAACATGAACAAGACGGAACATGAGAAACATGAACAAGACGGAACATGAGAAACATGAACAAGACGGAACATGACACATAGTGTACACATTAAACTGCAAACATAAAACTAAGATAGAAATTACTAACAAAAGGTAATTTTGCAGACTGCTTGAATTATGTATTGCAGCCTGTATATTAAACGCAACGAGTAATACAAATTAGTTGTAGAAGTTAGGTTTGCACATCATATATTTTTAACGCACCGGGAATACGTAAGAACATTTATTTTTAGGCTTTGCCAATATTTTAATTCCATGCCTTTACCTTATTAAGTTCTGTATTCTTGGAAATAGGTTATCTAATATATAAACTTGGTCATAATTATTGAAAAGTGATATTTTCTGAGTCAAAAATTCAACTTTGGAGACTTGCATGCAAAAATTTTGAACCAGAATGCCAAAAATCTTTATGTAAAACTCATTATTTTACTTCAAGCTACAAAAGTGTCCGATTTAATTTTTTAAGTTTTTTTTAAGTTTTATGAGTTCTGAAACTCACATTTTTATGAAAAAATGTTAATTTTGTGTTCCGGATGGAATCCTTTCAAATGTTTTATTTCATCTAATTTAATTATTTAACTATCCTCTAATATCATCCTGCAAGCATTATCTACCATTTCCTTATAAGAATTTTGCTTGACAAAGTTAAGCCGTACCTATTACATATGTAAGGTCGAAAATAAAAATATTCCATATTCAAGAGCAAGAGTATATTATAATTAATTAACCTGCAGCTTTACAGAAGGCATCATAATTAGTCATAGCCCCAAACTTCCATTTTCTTCCTGTAAACTGTGTCATTTTCTTAGATTACGGAGTGAAAAGTGATAGTGATGCGTCTGAATTTTTTAGGTTGTGATTGTCGAATCAGCGTTTATTTAAAATGCAAATATTTATGTGAGTTTGCATGGTTAGATATTCAAATGTTATTATCTGTAAAGATAAAGGTATATTTCCGGACTTTCTTCCATGCGATGTAAAATTAGGAACGAAAGAAAACCAAAGGGCCAGAGAAAAGGTGAAAAGTCGACAAAAAACGGCAATCTCGAGAACGCAAACAATACGAAACATGACACAGAGTGTACATAACAAACTAAAATCAAACATATACAACTACGAACAATGCGTACCTCACCGAAAAACCGGGGTGAACTCACGTTGGTAATATTGATTGATTGATTGATTGATTGTTGCTTAACACCACTTCGGCAATATTTCAGCCATATCGTGGCGGGAGCATACATATATTTAATAATAACACGTTGATAACAATATAATGATATAAGTTGTGTGCCATATAGAGGTACTATAATGTATATACAAATATATACATGAAGAAAGATGGGGCAAGTCCTAAAATGTTTCCATTTGGCAATAGTGTACCTGGTGCTGTTTTTCCCAGATAAACGGAAGCCTATAAAGGATAAATTTGATAAAAATAAATGGTTGGCCACAAAATCCGCTAAACTTCAAAATTCTCAAATCGAAACTTGTGTTATCAAATGAATACCATTTTATAATATAGTTATTTCAGGAAAACATTTTAATGATGTTATAATCATGTATATGAGCTATTTTGGTAAAAAAAAAAAGGTCTGATTCTTGAAAATCTCATACCTATACCTTGTTGTAAAATAGAATTTGATTATACCTGAATGTTGATGTGAAGGTATCAGAACAGTTCTGACTCAATTTTAGAAGTTTTTTCTCTGATTTTGAGCACACAAAGCTAATAAAACTAGAAAGCACGAGGGGAGTTTGTACACATTTGAGGACAATTTATTATACATAAATTAATGTTTTTATGAAATACAAACTATACACTAGATACGGAATCGCCTGGTTAGAAAATCTATTTATTCAACAAAACGCAACTGAACACTTAATAAATACACGCGTTTCCTGTTTGAATTCCATTCCTGTTACCCATAAACTGGTTCTCAGTAAATCTTCAACATCGTAAACTCACCTAAAGAATCAGTATAAATAAACTCTGGACCCCATCGGTCAATACTGTTTTCTGGCGAAAACTGATAGGTTTTTCAAGCCTAGATAATAAATTTGGTTATTCTCTGTCATTATTGTTTGATAGATAAATCTCTTTGAGTAATAAAGAAAAATAATTGATAACTTTGCACCATTATTTCTACAAATTGTAAACGCCAAAATAGCGGGCTCATCATACTTGCAATTATCGCGTCTACGATTGCTGGTAAAGCGTTGGTATTTTCCTTCAATCTACGAAATTGCCATAGAGTGCATCAAATTGATATTGGGTATTTTGTGATACATTTATTCCAAAATTCCGTGTTTTGACACTGTAACGATTATTATATTGCAGGTTGTTAAAAATTTATAGTTTTGAAATGCTGTATTTTTTTTGTACTTTAAACGAAGTTGCAGTTGCCCTAGACAACGATGATCCGTAATCTGATTGTTCTAAACTGAGTTAGACTCAAATAGATATATTTGTGTCTAATGTTTAGGTGTTTGGTTTTCCCATGCGTACTTTTCTATGCTTTTGCTGCAATACAGATAACAATCAACATTAAAACAAAAAAGTTAAATACCTTTCACAAAGACAGAGGTGAATGATTACTGTGCTCGCCTCGGGTGTGAAAGGCCGTGGGTTCGATCCCCGGCCGGTTCTAACCAAATACATAAAAATTGGTTTTTGCTGCTTCACCGCTAATCACGCAGCATTTAAGAGCAAGTATCTGAATGATGTGTCCGGGTAAAGTGGCATGTCTTCCTGCGGACTGTTGCTTTCGTCAGCTAGCACGTTAAAATCCGAATTAGAGTGTCGGTCTAGTACAAAGCAGGTTTCATACATCATCACTCATCATTAATATGCTCTCGTCCTGAATATGCAGGAAATATTTGCCGCTGGACGTTATGCACCATTCATTCATTCATTCATTCATTCATTCCTCACAAAGAACAGACTCAATTTTTCCTTATTTTTGATCATTACAATAGTATTTTATACCATAACACCAACTGCGACTATATAAGGCTTTGTCTACTGAGTAACACGACGGCTGCCATTAGTGGAGCAGAAATTCCTGTATATAAACCTTCCGGAGCACCTGAACTTACCCTGGTTTTTGGGGGTTGTGTTACTATAGCTTTAGTTTTCAGTGTGGAGTTGTGCGTACTATGTTTGTCTTTCGTTTCTTTTTTGTTGGCCATGGACTTGTCTGTCTTCTGATTTAACGATTTCTGTCTCACCCTTTGTTATCTTCGAATTATTTTGTTGTCAAACAATGCGATTTGTTGTCAAACAATGCGATATTATGAGAAATCTGTGTAAAAGGTAACACGTAAAACAAGCTCCATATCACATTTGGTATCTACTATAATGTATTGCTATCACCGGTTTTGTTGCCAAGGAGTCGATTTTGGGGGTTTTGTTTTGGTTGTTTTTTTATTATTGTTTTTTATTATTTATTTTTTTTTTGCTTGGCATGATTTTATTTATAACATGTTGTCATAAATGTTTAGTTTAGTTTAGTTTATTAAGAAAACTCAGCCGCAGATTACTGCGTAACAGGAGTAAATGCATATAAATATTACACAATATCAATCACATACCTGTACGATGACAAAAAACAATGAATCATTACATAAACATACAAATGATAAATCAGTTTAGTAACTTTTGGATTTTTTTAATGAAAATTGATAAATTTATCAATACTTTTACTTTACAATATTTTAACATACTATACATTTTTTCTCTATTAGGATACCTAGTGTAATAAATCGGTGTACAGTGTATATTTTTTCTAATTTCTTTAAAAGCTGTAATGTAGTTTCCCAAGGCAATATTAATCTATTTGAGATGTGTCTTATAAATCAGTATCTTACACTCAAATTTTTGTCGACAAAGAAAATCTTCTAGGTAAAAATCTTACTTAAAATGGCACCCATTCATCAGAAATGCTGTATTTTTGTATTTTTTCTAAAGGGATTATAGTATTATAACTGAACAAAAGAACTTTGAAAACTGAATCGACATAATTTTTAAAAAATCTAAATATAAAATAAACCTTTTTGAAAAAGCTGTTGCATTTTTTCATGAATATTTGCTATTTTAGTAAAACGATTCAATTAATATAAACAGTGATATTTGTATATGTTTATTTTTTTTTTACTTTAAATGAATCTTTGTTCTTGGTTAGTCTCAATGAAATATTTACATTACTTTTAGGAATGGATACCGTTTTGACATGATAGTATATGTTACTGCATTTCCAACTATACTTTTTTTTCTTAATGCATAATAATACTAAACGAATTGAAGTGAATGAGTGAGAAAAATATCAGTTAAGCCTCCCTATTCCTGATACACCTATACATTTATTTTGACAGACTATGTGTTTAAAGTTTAAAAGTTTCTAGATAATATTTTAAACAGTACTACAGTATAAATATGCTATAACATTTTTATGTTTTTAATAAAATGACCAGCATACTCAAGAATTTAATGATTACAGACATACAGCAAGAGTTTTCCTTTTTCAAGTATTTGGTGGCGGTATAGGTACATTGTGATTTTTCGTTTACCTTTGCGACTTATTTAAAAGAAAGAATATGGAATACATGTATATGCCAGAAAGACACAATCCACATCTTTTCAGGACTGTGCACTGCATAATTTCTCGTTTAACTGTTGCCTTTAATTCACTAACGATTGAAAATGCCTAAATTTCACTGTGACGAAGACCACTTAAAACTATAATAACAAAGACTTGATTTAATAAAAAAAATTAACAAATCTGTTACGACCTGTATAAATTAGACAGATCTGACAAAAACGTCTGATGTTGTGATAGATTTATATAAATGCCATCTCAAACATTATTTGTACAATCAGTAAAAGTTTGCACATCTTCTTATTGAGATTTTGAAGTAGACACGTATGTTGTTATGTGTTTGTAGTGATTTTGTCATTGGAGGTCAAAAGTTTGAGATAACGGAATCCCACGGCCTTGGATATTAGTAAAATTTTCCATTGATAAAATACAGAACTGGCTGGTACATGTACATTCATATATTTGAAGGGTTATTTAAATTTTCTTTTAGACAAACAATACTCTCTGTCATGCGCAATTGTGACAAATGCAAATTTGTGTATGCACAAGCTGTTGCAAAACCTATTCGATCATGAATGGACTTGAAAAATGCCTAAATCGTTTAACCTAAAACACCCGTCCTTTCTCAATTTTTTTCAAAAAATGTAATTTATTAATCTCTTTCAAAAAGTAAAACATTAAAATATGCAAGATATGATTGATGAAACGGAAAACAAAATAGTTCACAATCAATCCAAAGACCAAACTCCACAAAAAAACGCAAATTCGAATCCCTTCCCTAAAAAATAAAGATGAAAACACAGAACCTACAAATATACAAAAACAGGTAGGTCAGATGGTGTGGAACGGCTATCAGTTTGTTTGTTGTCAGTTGTTGTGTCAAAATTAGGATATGGCTGGAAAAAATCGGCTACGGAATTTTTTCTTGTGCTGTGTGAAAATCTTCGTTAAATCTCCCCCGTGCTTGAGTTATATACTCTTATTTATTTCCGGGAATTAGAATTTCTGTTGGAAAGATACAGATTTTGAATATATGTTATAATGTTATAAACATACGTAAGACATGTCTTCTTGACATACAATGTACATTCCATATGCTTCCTTTTAGATAGCTATAGTATCAAAAGAGCCGTAAAATAACAATAAGAACCCATAAGAATATTAGATTGCAAAACACTATCATTGATATTGAACCATTATAAAAGAAAAAATGAATGATATTCTTTATTTCAGAATAACAGTTGTTCTTTAGCTGTTTGCCTGGCAACCTTTACTTTGAATATGGCTCCAGTAACCCAGAGTATTAGTGTGTTTACATCCCGCTGGGCCGCCATTATGCATACGAGCGTAACTCTCGCAATTGTGTGCGCAGCCGTAATGGTTGATATACTTAGCCATGTATGTTTGGACACATTGGGAGGAGCAGTGGAGGTCTTTAGCGCAAGCTTCCAAACCTGAAATGACATTATAGTTTATATGTGTATAACATGTCACATGCATAAATTACTGTCAAATAAATAAAGCGGGACAACTTATATTTATATTTGATCATTTTGACTATCAGTACCAGTACAATAAAAATACAGGTGTTCCATAATAAATATGGGGAATTTTGATATGCTTTATTTACATTTCAATGAGTAACCTCTCATCAGTAACATTAGAACTAAAACATAATAAGTCAGAGATCCAAAGTACTCAAATCTAAACAAACCGAAGCAGGAGGAAATATCCAGCGCTAGGGACAACTGCAATTAATTAAACTGTATAATCGTTAATATCAATTGTTTATCAAAAGCTTAGATCAACTACAGTTCGAAAAATGTATTCTCGTTCTTTGCTGTCCCTAAGATGACATGGTGCAATGTTTCTATGTCTCATCTTACATGTGTATATCATAACCATTACATATGTATTTACTACTTACTGCCGCCTGGTTTTCCACAGTCAGTCCAATAAACCTCTTTTATTTGGAAGTATCCACAAGAATTAGAATTGACATCCCACGCACAATTCAACGGCCTACAGCCTGATTCTAGCTGTAAAGAATATATAAGTCAATATGATAAAAGGAATTCGAAGATACCAAAGGGGCAGACAGAAATCGTTAAGTCGGAAGACAGACAAGACCATGGCCAAC
>JARWCS010070325.1:0-15685 GCA_034783895.1 Geukensia demissa | reverse complement strand
TTCTAATGCTGCTGATGAGAGGTTACTCCTTGAAATGTACATATAGCATACCTTAATTCTTAATATTTATTCAACATTGGTAATTCTGTGTTTTGAAAGAGTCGATGACGCTGCTGGTGGATCATGTTTCCGAGGTTATTCACCAGCCGAGTTGATAGACTTATCTGACATGAACTTTATCAACATTGTTTTGCGGATATTTGCTTCATTTCTAAGGCGCTGAAAGTACGGAAGGGCCTCGAAGAGTATTGCACTAAGTAGTAATCCCTGCAGTCGAATTTGGCTTCCCATTCCGATTTGTTTGGATTTGAGTGTTTCTTTTGCTATGTTTAGATCTTGGACTTCCTACGTTTTGGTTTTAATGCTACAGATGAGAGGTTACTCCTTGAAATGTGCATATAGCATACCTGAATTCTCCATATTTATTCAACATTGGTAATTCTGTGTTTTAAATAATACACATTATCATGTAAGCAGTTCGTTTCCTCCTATTTCATATCCGACGTGGCGTTAAGAAACAATCAAGCAATCAATCAATCAACCTTTTTCATATCATTCTTTACCTTCCCTGTGGTGATGAAATGTAGAAAAGAAACCGGTTCATATCTTTAAAACAATGGTTTCGGTTTCAATTCAATGCATTTCATTTACATTTTTCATAGGTGATATTTTTACAGGTGCGGACTATGCTAACCAGAGATATTCCGAATATAATACAGAAAAAAGATGGAAAGATTATCTGTACGGAACACGGAGAGGAGGAAGTTTCTATGTTCTGCAAAAAATGTGGCGTTCTCGCATGCAGTGGTTGTATTGAATTTCGGCATCGGTCACATGACATGGTAAGTGTCAAAAGTCAGGCAGCAGACGACAAGAAAGCTTTGACGCGTATGATTCCGGGAATCAAACAAAATATCATACCAAGTTTGAGGGAGAATTTAAAGGCTATAAAAGAATCACGTGATTCAACAAAAGCAGAGTTTAGTCGCTTGATGGAGCAGATTAACACACGAAGTCTTGAACTTATCAAGGAAATTCACAAAGTTCGCGATCAGATGATTCAGGAGTGTAAGTCAAATCAGGAGAAGTCAACTGCCTTCTTCAATGAAACAGAGTCAAAAATACAGAGCGGAATCACCACACTAGAGAAAAAAATGAAATCTTGTGAAGATGTGCTGCGACAAGAACGCGCTGCAGATATAATTTTGGAGAGAATAGAACTAGATTCAAATATTGATGATTTCCCTAACAAAAATCCAAAACTTGAATTTCCATCTTTTCAGGCGGGAGTTTTTGATGAAAATCAATTGAAACAGATATTTGGCGGGCTTAAAGGAAATTTCAAACGCGAGCTAGACTCAGCTATGCCATTCAAAAAGTTTTCAGCAATGACTAGAAAGATTAAACCAAATGTAATTTCATCATTTAAATACAAAACTGAAATAAGGGCCATGTGTCTTGTGGATTCCAACTCCGCATGGCTGGTTCCAATAAGTCAGCACAATGAACTGGTCAAAGTAGATCGTGCTGGGCGAGAGTTGGAGAGACGTAACGTTGGATTCCAAGTCTACGACATTGCACTAAATCAAAATCAGGAACTTCTCGCTACCAATGCAGAAAAAACATCATTGATGCTACTGATGGAAGATGGTGAACAAAAGGAGCTAGCAGATTTACCGCTGCGGCCAAGGGGCTTGTATGTTTGCAAGAATGGAGATATTTTGCTTTGTTTGTGCGATGCCGTCGACTTTCCAATTAATAAGGAATGCAAACGTCAGGTTGTTCGAATGGATAAAAACTATTTTATAAAACTAACAATCGAATCGTATGATAATGGTCGGGCATTCACTTTGCCAGATAGAGTTGTTGAAAATATTAATGGAGATATTTGTGTTATTGACAGAATCGGGGGTGGAAATAGTCATCTGTGTGTATTTTCAAGCCACGGAAAATTTCTCTTCTCATATCCAATTGATACCCTTGAAATGCAAGAGCAGATATTACCAGGCAATGTCTTAAGAAAGCACTCATTTCGAGATGTTTGTTGTGACTCATTGGGAAATATTATCGTTTCAGACGAGAAGAGCAACGAGATTATCGTGTTGAATAAGCATGGCAGCAGAAAAAGTCTGCTCACCCATCACCTGCAACGATCTGCGCTTAATCAAGGCCCTCAGTTCTATCGTCCTTCTTGTCTTGCATTAGATAACGAGGGAAAACTGTGGGTTTTACAGAAGCAAGGTATAACTATCATTGATCTACAGAGCCAGTGGACGCAACGACCGCCAATGACGGCAAATTCACAGCGATAGATTATGGTATACCTGAATATAAAAAAATGCGTATACACATGCATATGTACAATTCCTGACTGCGCAACACAACATAGAGACGTGTTTTCATAACAAATCACTATCATCTGTAAAATAGTTTTCAATAAATTATCAGAATAAGCCTAGTATATATTCTTACCATAAAACACAAGAAAATATAAATATATTTGTTATCGAAAGAATGTCTCGTACACTCTACTCTGTCTTGTATAATTGAAGCTTTATTTAATAAGAAATGTTCCATTTCCAAATAAAAGGTCTCGCCTGTTTAATTGTTCGTTATTTGACACCAAGACTTTTTTGCACTCCTCCCAATAAACAAGCAAACAGATTATGGTGACATGCCATTTTTTTCAAGCTGGATTCACAAAAACGTCACTTATCTTGAAGTTGTTATATGGATATGACTCTTATTTTTAAATTAACATAAAATAAGAAAGCACGAAAGCATAGAAATTAATAATGCACTGATTAATAGAAGTTCATAAAAGGAATAATTTTGAGGCCTAAATTCTAGCATAGGGAAACATTGTTTAAAACAATAAAATTGTTTGGGTGTTGTTATAATATGCATTTAAAAAAATCAGTTGTTCGCACTGTCGTGCATGATCGGATGGATAAATTTGTATTTCAGCGAGTACGAACGAAAATAATAGGTCCGAAATTGAGAGCAAGAGCTCAAAGATTTCCCCGCCTTGTCCAGAGTGGATATTCAACTTTATGAGAAGTCACAAGGTAGTAAAATTTTACGGTCATAGCTTCAGCACTAGCAGTTGTATAAACTGATTTCTGCTTTTGTTTACAGGACAATACATACAGGTAGTAATATCATTAAAACATGCCATTTAGTTGTGGCATGAGTTCTAGCTTGAAATCAATATACAGTGTTTATATAATGTTTTTAAACGTAAAAAAACGTTAGGCAAGCTAAGAAAACAGATCAAACACGAGCACTTTTCCTGGCATGACAATCCACAATTTGCCGGTCCTGTCCAAGACTAACCGAGAAGGAGCGACGATATTTACTGCCTTCTTCTTTAATAATTTGGAAAATCTGTTTGTTTCTTCACCATCGCTGTTTAGAACAATGATGTCATTGTTTTTCTCGTCTGCTACAAAAATATTTGAAAACGAATCACAGCAAACATCACTTAACGAGATTTTCTTCGCAGGTGAGGTAGTGATGAAGTCATATTCTGAGGCTTCGTGTGGATACAGAAATTTTAGTGTCCCGTCTTTATTTAATACGACAAGGCGGCTGTTTCCACCACCAGTTCGGTCAATTACACAGATGTCACCATTATCGTTCTCTACAATACGATCAGGAATCGTAAAGTCTACGTTGTTTAAGTCATCGCTATCAACAAGTTGTAATTTTTCATCCATTTTGATTATTTTTCTCTTGCTTTTTATTGTTTTGAAGTCAACTGAGTCACATGTGCACATCAGCACGTCCCCATTTTTGCAGACATGGATGCCCCTTGGAATCGATTTTAACTCCTTTTTATCTACTACCGTTCCATCTAGTTTGAATTTCAGTACAGTTTTGTTGTCCGCGTCCGTTGCCACAAATTCGTTTCCTATTGAGTGCGACATGTCATATATACGATTGTCTGACATTTCCGTTTCACGTGACTGTCCGTTGGAATTCATGGTAATCAGAATTCTTTTCCGTGTGACCGGAACCATAAGCATGCTGTCGTTTCGAAAGGAGCTAGCAGATCTGATGTCATATTTCAACGGTAATGCTGCAACTAAATTTGGTCGAATTTTCCATGTGGAAAATTGTTTGGTCTTCAGTAATGCTTTTGATACTTGTTCATCTCTACTTTTCAAATGCAATACGCCGCTGAAAACACCAATCAATTTTTCGATGGAATTATCGTAAGAATGCCCAGAAATAAATTCTGGTATTTCAATCTGTGCATGTTTCTTCTTGTATTCTTGAATGTCCCAGTTTAGTCGTAGTCTCGTGTGTATCAAAGCAGCTCCGTTCGAATTTCCGGATTTTACAACCTCTTCTGCAGAAGCCAAAGATTGTTCTAAAGCCTTAATGCCGTTATTCATTTTTTCTTCAAGGTCAGTAAGAAACGATCTGGCTCGCTCTTGATCTTTCCTGCACATTTGTACCATTTGGTCTCTGGATTTTTCTATCATTTGAATAAGCTCAGATGTTCGAGATAATATCTTATTGACAAGTGCATCAAAATCTTTCGCAGATGTTTCTTTAATCTGAGCAATACTTTTAATATGTTCTTTCAAGCCTGGCATTGTGGACGTTTTAACTATTGGAATCTGTTTTGACAGCTGAACTTTGTCCTCCAGACTTTGTTTATTTAACCCTTCAAGATCATGTGGTTTGTGAGATTCTTTAATACAATCCTCACAAACCAACTGATCACATGTCTTACAAAACATGATAATGGCGTCATCATTGTGATCTTGACAGACGATATCTCCTTTCTTTCTCTGGAAGCTGTTCAGATTCTTCTGCTCTGGTGTCGTCATTGTGTCTTTTGTTTTACCTACAAGTAAACAATGCCTTTAAAATATCTTTATGTTTACTTTTCACTTAACATTATTGATTGTGTGTTGTCATTGAACAATCCTAGATTCTGTGACCATCAAAACCAAAAATACCTGATGAAACATAAAATAAAAGAGAACACAGACACCACAATTAATCTGAAGATAGAAAAAGAGTTCTTTTTTGTAAACTTCCCGTATTTATTTAGCTATATTCCTGTCCTCTACAAATGAAGCTCTTTGGCTTATGTGTTGCAGCTGTACCGCTACTCTCATGCTTGTTTCACGTTTCAGACTTTAGTTCAACAAGGATGTATCATCCTTCTATATTACATTTTATGGTCGTCAACATGATTTAGTGTTCCCTCTGGTATCACTGTTGAGGAAATATTGCCTGCAAGTGCAGTGTGTAGAATACCCATGTGAGAGATCAAAAGTGAATATTTCAAGAAAAACTAAAATGTAAAATGAAAACAAAAAAGAACAAAGTCTTGAAATCCATGAACTCTTTTACAAAACAGGAGTGGAACCAGGTGCTCCTCCGGAAGGGTAGGCGTCCCCTGCCCTGTGCTCAGCACCCGTCGTGGAGTCTTTAATATCAAAATCAGTGGCAAATTAGGATGCCATAACCGGGAAGGAATCGCACGTCAATTCGAGATGTCACCTCGTTGTACCGGTAATAGGTTCATGTCATAGAGAGCTACGCTGATACCATATGAATCAATCAATTCATGGTGGCGATCACAGAATTTAAGGAGGGACGATTTCAACCATAATTACTACAACTCAAGTGTCAAGAAAGGCTTTAATATCCGGTATTAAAAGTTAAAAGCCACAACCATCTTTTATAACATTTATTTAATCCCTGTTAAATACGCAGTTCAACTTTAACTCTACTCTTGCAAAATAGACGGAAAACTGAATATTTAGGCCTATAGTTTTCGCCACTTCCACATTAGTAGTATCTCATATTGACCTATACATTCAAATGTGCAATTAAGAACTGTGTTGTCTTTAACCTAAGAGCAGCCAACAAATCAAAGCTATGTTATCAACCGTCAATCTGATTTAACCTTTTACGGCTACAGCAAACTAATCAAATAGTTCTGAGATACTAAGGAGCAGTCACAAACAATTCTAGGAAAGTTCACAATAGGGACAAATAATATATATATTATATAATTATATTCCCTTATGGGGAATAGTGTTAAGTTGCAATCGTTAAAAAAAAAGATCAGATGTAATGACAAATAATGACAGTACAACTCGTCCCTTTGAAATAAGAATCCACAGCATTTCCAGGACACTTGGGTGGAATTTCACTATTTGTGAGGACCTCTCAATTGCCCTGAATCAAAAAATGTTACTGTAAAATAGCGCGGTCAATAGATAGCTGTTGATGAATATATTATATAAAAGATAATAGTAGCAAGCTTAAGGCGTACCCAATAGCAATGTTTAGCTTTTCAGACATATGAAAGTCACATTTTCGTTGGTTAAAACTGATCGTTCTTCGTGACCAAGGGGGATAAATCTAAATGACGAAATCTAATTTAACAAACCATACCGGGAAGTAGCAATTCACTATAATCATTTGGTTCGTGAAGGTATTGTGTGCTAAGACAGGGAAAAGACGGGTTGGACTTTATGGCTTGTTTAATTCTTGCAATGAACGCCCTAATACCTTTCAATATAATTGCTCTGATTGAGGAAAAATTCCGTGTTTTGTATGACAGCTTTTGGTTCAATTATCATTCAAGACCAATCAGAATATTAAACATTTGTTGTAAAATGTCCAAATACACAAAATATCAAAAAATGAAGGTCAGTCACATGTGCGCTTCGTGTTTCCGGGGCAAAAACTGTCTCAAAAATGCACGATTACTTTTAAATTACAAAACTAATGAAAAATTAGCAAAATTTATTATAAAAATTCTTACCTTTGGGCGACAAATCAATACTGCTTTTAGTAAAAAAGCATTTTGTATCCAAAAGAACGTTTTTGCTACCTAATTAAACGTCCAATTTGGGGCCAATTCGGGCATTGTAGCACCTTTTCCTTTAACATCACTGTCTTGAGAGTGAAACGATGACAGCATTAAAACTGCAATGCTAACGACAAGATGATTCTCTGACAACAATCTGTCATTATGCAGATTGAGTTTTATTCGAAGGAATAGCTTTAGTGGAGCATATTGGAATTAAAATGTTATGAATGATAGAAAAGGTAGCAGGTATATTAATTTATCAAAGCGCAGAGCTTTATTTTCCCGAAATTTCTTATTTAAGCTACCAAAGATCTTAAAGAAAAGGGTAATCTTGAGCGTATTATTAAAAAAGTTTATGCGTTTGCATTGGTGTTGAATGATGTCAGACTCGGTGATATAAAGCAAGACAAAAAATCAACAAAAACCCTAATTGGGGTTTTCACTTTGACTTTAGATTGATCATTGTCAACTTAATAAAATACATAATATCATATTTAACACAAGCTTTAAACTACATGGAAAATTTTAAATAAGCCGGCATATATTTCTATGGAATTGATTATGGTGAATTTTTTAATTAATGTATAATTTTAAATTACAACTTACGTAAATCTGAACATTCCAGATTCTCAGTAATGGTAACCACAGACAATATAACACCGTTTTATACTTGACTGCCTCCTTAATTACATGTACTCTGTTATGAATGACCCTTACAGATAAAATAATAGCCAAATGATAACCATTGTTAAATTAAATACAATTCTTTTTGTTCTCGGGCATTTGTTTTGTTTTAATAAATATTACATCGATATTTGCACTCTGACAACTACTAAATAGTTGTTTAGTGGATTATCACATCATAGGTTTTTTTTGTTCGCGGCGTATTTTGATGCCAGTTTTCATTTTGCCTGTAGTGTCGCATCCCTTGTCCCGACAGCAAGCTGGGCCAGGAACCCTGGCTACAAATTTGTAACTCATGCTACATAAAAGTTAACCCAGAGATGACGGCTGGATTGGCAGGCCCAGATGACCAAACAGCGTAGGCCGAAATGTGCTGTTTTCTGAGATAAATATTGAGAATATATTCAGCAAAACTTGACAGCCTTGTTTCCAATAACAGATCGGTTTTGTCCTGTAATCTTGGTTGGAACAGGAGCATTGGTTCGATTCATTTCTATATGTTACCGTCCAAATATTAAAATCATAAAATAATAGGAAAAGAGGCATCGATTTTGTTGTATTGTAATAATTTGTATTGTTATACCTAAATAAAAAATTCTCGGAAAACGGACATCACAATTCTCGGAAATGTCCAAATCAAAATTTGGAAAATACGCCCTTTCTGTAGATCTATATTGTCCATTATAATAATTCCAGATCAGAATACATGTGTGAAAAATTTGAAGTCCCTAGACCAGAAAAACAAGACAAATGCAACAAAAGAAAGACTGAAGCTAGGACTTCAAGACGTTCTCTTAAATCCATAAAAAAGGCCATGAACTGTTGTTTGGTGCGCGGCAACTGTTTATTTGTGAATATTTATAGTGTATTATTATTTCCGGAGCACCTTGTCCTATTTCTGTTTTATAAGAGTTCGTGGAGTCCAGGTCGGTCTTCTTTTTGTTTCCGTGTTCCCCTTTTGAGGTTTCGAGTTTGTCTTGTCTTTTTGGATTACGCACTTTTGGATCTCTTACATTCACAGCGTGGGAAGGGAAATATAAATCAATCGATAATTATGAGGTCAAATCTGGAATCACGGCAAGTGACGATACACTCCAAACTTGAAAATTCTTTAAAATAACGAAAACAACAAAATCATAGGCGCCATTTTTATGTGAAGATGAAAAATCACTTCCAACTTGATGATCTTCATTTGACATGTTTCAATTATTGAGAAAAATAATCATAATTTTATTACTTTTAATCTTTTCCCTAATGCGGACATTAATGGTGAGCTTTGACAGTGAAAATCAAGTGGTAATGTTTTGTTAAGTTAATAATTTTGAAGTGTATAGTCACTTTTCCCGGTTCCAGATTTGACCTCGGATGTCTTTTTATTTTTCCGTTCCCACACTTTGACATTGGTATTCTACATATATATGTCAAATATCGACTTGTACTGATGCCTAGACAAAGAATATGAAAAACGTAAGACTATCTTCCTTTGTCTAAAACTTTTTTTTTCTATTGTTCTTTTGCATCCTTACGTATTATTGTTGTTTTTATCATGTTTACAATATTTGCAGCTGGATTTCAAACAACAAACAAGTAGTCAGCCTTGTGATAGCCTGCTTAATTAGTGGCAGTCCGAAGATACAAAAGGGGTAAACAAAACCCATGTCGAAAGGCAGACCTCGTTGGGACAGCATAGTTACAGCTTTAGTTAGTTGCAACCAATTGTGAATGACAAATGGAATAAAGGAATCGTGATAATGACATATTTGACGTTGATCAAACAAGTTAAAAAAATCCAAGTGATGACGACTTCCATTGGAATCCTTGGTTTTGAAGCATGTTTGTCAGCAGCGAACACTCTTTCAATGAAATTGCGATAGGAAACGCAAACTGTGGAATATTGTATCAACTCAGACGTGTACTCCATATGCATTTACATTTTTACGGTTGTTTCATATAAAAGGAAAGTTCACAATGGGAAAACCAGTTATCTTGAATGTTGCTGTTCCTTGCGCTTCATATCTAATTGGGAGTGAAATTAATGTGGTCATCAAGATAATATAATGGATAAATGATATAGGAGAAGGGTGGTTTAAACAAGGCAATGACACATCATATCTACAGATTTTCTTTGGGAAGATTACGCCTTTGTACAATCGAAAGTTTTCCCATGTATAATTTAATGTTATCTGGAAATAATTCTGTTGAATGTCAAAAAATAAAAAAGAAGGGGGCTTTATTTTGAAAATAATAAACTGTAAATACATAAAGTGAAAAAAACATTTTTGTGTATAGATGTGATGAAATAAATATAAGCTTTCAATTTTACTTTCAGCAAACCAAAGAAACACCAGTTTATTAAGTTCATTTTTTCATGTTAGTCTTTGATATGTTTGTTCTGGTCTGAATTATTGTTTCTAAAGGAAATGCCCAGTTCTACGATTTGTTAGGACTGCATTTCTTTAATCAAAATGTATGCTAAACATTTTCATATGCATGAATGCATCGTATTTGCCATGTTAACTTTAGTTAAATAAAGTCAGAGTTAAATTTTGGGTAAAAACAAAATTAGTTCCTCCCCTGATATATATGCTGTCCCAAAAATATATAAACTGCAAATTTTGCCTGCATCTGCCAAACCAAGAAAACAATAAAATTTGGTATTTGCTGCTTTGGGCTTAACAAGCAACACTAAAAGGAGTAAAAGCAAACTCTCAGACAGGTTGGTCATGAGTCAGAATAGTGCGTATTTGTATGGTGGCATGTCTTCCTGCTGTTGGCATGAGCTTGCACATTAAAACACCTGTGTTCATTCCTCGTAATCTCTCAAATTCATATGCTATCATACTGAATATTTTCCACTGAACAAAGGCATCAATCAATCAATTTAAAGTCATCAGTACAAGTAGTGTGTCTGTAGTTTCATGCTAATGTAGAAAACTTGGAAGTGGGTAACAGAGATCCTCATAAATGAATAAAGAACAACTGATGGTTACAAATGTAAACATAACTTCAGAACTGTGTGGGAAAGGTGTGGAGAACATCTTATAAATTTTGTGGATAATGGACGAATTTTACATTTCCATTTAAGGAATACATAATTATACATTGTAATTAGATTTTTCCACATTTCAAGCATGGTGGGACAAAAACAAACAGTTCCACTAATCCTCTCATACAATATTCAGTAGAAACAAATCACCCCTGGTACCTGAATTTTATATCCAAACCAATGTCAAGAGATGGAACAATATAAGCTTTGAATTGATATGCATTTGGCTTAAAACCAGGTCAGTTTGACACAATAAAGATCAACCTGGCATGAAATCAAGATAACAAAAACTATAAATACAAATATAAATTTAAATTTTTATTCATTGTTCTATACTAGAACAGTTTAAATCAAACATAACATATATTCTACTTTAAATATCCTACTTTTGGTTATTGTACAAAATTCTATTACAATAGACAATCAGAAAAAGACATTTTTTACAAAATTATTTTTGTGCATTAATAGAACACCTAGAGTACTATTTTGTAAATGTTTAAATAATAACACTGAAATTTATCAAATTGAGAAAATTTAGTGTTCTAATTATGTAGAGTTTAAGTTTAACCATTGGGACCATTATGTACCTTCAGTTGGACTAGAGACTTTTAGTTGAAGATGTAGGGGGTAACAATGGTGTAATGGATTTCATAGTTTTAATTAACATCAAACATGAAAAAGGAAATTATGCTACATAATTTTACGGCAAAACAATATAATTCGTTATTTTATTGCCTAAAGATTCAATTTCAATTTCAAAGAATAAAAGTGAAATTTTTTTTTAAAAAAATCATTTAATTTTTTATCTAAAAAATCAATATATTCAAACAATAATTAAACCAGCTAACAAAACAATGGCTTAATCTATGATTTAACAAAAAATGGTTTTAAAAAATTGTCTTTTACAGAATTCCAATGCTTCTGTTTAAAAATAATTAGAACTTAAATTCTGATGCAAAATATCATCAAGTCCAAGACAACTAGTTTTCTTTCAGCTAAAACTAACATAAAACTTTTAAAATGCTCATAAAAAATAAATAATAAAAAATACACTTAGTATTACCACAATGTGTACATCTACTGTGAATAAAAATACATCTAAAAATCAAAATAAAATTTCAAAAATGTATGTTGAAAAAATAAATCCAAAAAATCTTAACTTTCCAAAAATAAAAAATAAATGTTTAACACAGTCAACTTTATCGATTTTATTTTTTTTTTAATATCGGTCATCCACAGTGGAAAATATGATTTACTAAGCCACTTACAGATTTACAGCCTATTCATATCAAAGGATAATTGGAATCAGTATCTTTAGCTGTTTATAATCATATTTACTATATTTTTTTAGCCCAATAGTGAAATCTTGTAATTTCTGGCAGAGACTAGAAATTTTAAGATTAAACTATCTTAAGTGTATCACCAACATTTAACAATGTAAGATTTGGTGAAGATACATCTTATCTTAAAATACAACAAAATTCTTAAATATTTGATGTAATATTTTTTAAAAAAATCATTAAGTGAGAAATTCTCACCTAATCTACAAAACATGTCAAAGGTATTTAATGAACAATAAAGTCAGTAAAATGAATACTTATTTAAAAAAATTTATCTGGCACATTTAACTGACTGAACACCACCAATTTACCGAGTATTGTATCAATTTTATGAGCTTTGTTGTGAATTCAGTATCTCAAATTATTTGTGGAATTTATTCATACATGTAAAAGTTTGTAATGCACATGCAAGGCTCTGTTTTTTTTTGTTTTTTTTTTATTAAGAACTACAGGTAACAGCTTAATGAGAAATTATGCAGTGCACAATCAAGAAAAATTGTGGATTGTGTCTCTATTGCATACATTCCATATTGTTTCATTTATAATATATCTAGGAACTTTTTGTTCCTATATTCTTGAGTTATCAATCAGGAAAATCCAGATTTTCTCACCTGGTATATGGTTACCAAGGCAAAGTTGACATTTAAACCTTTTGTTCCAATAGAGTAAGTCATTTTAGACAAGACAAGAAGTTTTTTTTAATTAAAAGCAAATAGAGTCGTAACAGAAACATAGTTTGGGCTAGTCAGCCATCCTTGTTTGTAGGTGTAACAATCATAAAATTCTGAAGAGGACGCACCTTGTGACCATTCCACTTAATTTTGGTTTGAAATAAGCAGGAAATTCAAAGCAAGAAAATTTTTAAATGAATTTTCCATATGACCCTATGTTAAACTAAAACCTGCTAAAGCTGCCACTTTTGATGATACAATGCTTGAGGGAATCTAGTGACCATTCCAAATAAGTTCTGGTATAGTTAAGAAAATAATTCATCTGATATAATTCTGAAAAGGCCCACCTAATGAACATTCCAGCAAAGATGGTTCCAATAAAGCTACTAGTTTCAGACCATTAGATTTTTTTTATGAATTTCCCATTTAGTCCTATAATAAACTAAGTTTAGCTCTAGCGGCCATCTTGTCTGGTGGGTGGAATCGTCGGATATAGTTCTGAATGGGACCAACCTAATTCTAACCAGGACACACCTAGTGGCCATTCCATCAAAGTTTGGTTTCATTTGAGCAAATAGTTCTGGTTCTTGTTTTTCTGGACAAGAAAAATTTTACAAAAATTTCCTATAGGATCCCATGTTAAAGATCATCTGAAGCGGACATCTAAGTTGGCAGATGGGACCATCAAATACAGTTATGAATGGGACCTACCTAGTGACCATTCCATCAAAGTTGGGTTCTAACTGAGCAAATAGTTCCAGACAAGAAGACTTTTTAATGAATTACAGAAGGGTTCTATGTTTAAGCTCGGTTAAAGCTACTCTAAGGACACTTTAACTAAAGTTTCATAACAATTAGTTGATTAGTTTTGAGAAGATTCCTTTAGAAACCACCCCTGTTTCTATTTTTGTTAACAGCAGCCATGTTGGTTTCCCAATTGCGACCCGATTACAACCTTGAAAGGGGACCATCCAAGGACCTTTCCACTAGTTTGTTTCAGATTGGTCCAGTGGCTTGACAATGATTAAAATGTGAATTGTTGACATACAACGGGCTCCAAGTGATGAAAAAAGCTCACCTCGCCTTTTAGGCAAGGTGAGCTAAAAAGGAATTATCAAGTACCAAATGGTCTGACAAATGCATCATACTACATTCAATTGCATTGATATCACAAATGTCATTGCCTACAATAAACAGTAGATACTTATAATGTAATGGGAGAAAATGACTTCTTATGTGTGATTAAGTACTATCATTTTGTATATGGAGGAAGCTGCACTACCCAGAGGGAATTGTTGGCCTTTGGTAAGTTAATGTCAAACATTCACATATTTTGAGTCATGAGCACCCATTATAAATGATATCAGCAAAGGATAATATTTTTCTATAGTTTCACAAAAGCCAAGTTTCAAAGCATACTTAATTGCCAAATTCCATGCACATGTTGTGAAACTTAGGATTGGGTCTTCCTCGGAAGACGTGTCACCTGACACAACTTTTAATTGTGAGGCTACGACAGAAGGATAACTCATTCATGATTGAAAAGAAGGAGATTGTGCAATAGTTGACTTGCTACTGATGATAATGTGTATGTTTGGTTAAATTCTGTTCAGCGGTTAAGGAGGAATTGTCAATTTGGATTGTTTACACCTCACCATTGTTCATTAAACTCAAATATGACTAAGTAAAAAAATGATGCCAAAATCTAATTGTTGATTTGGAATGAAAATAAAATAGAGAGTGCAATACTAGACATTCTCTGAAGATAATGTGCAAGTTTGGTTGAATTATGTTAAGCAGTAGTAGAGAAGTGCGACGTTCACAATAGCAAAGATGAATGAAGCTATACAGCAGGGGACACAATGACCAAATTCTTTGTTTTTGTGCAAATCTAAAACCAGAGGTATCCTATAATGACATTTAAGGAAGTAAACCATTAACTGTCAGTTATGTATATAATGCTCATGAAACCCTCATTGAAAAGCTTGTTTCGCTGTACATGTGCTAGATTTTACACATAGGATATTGGGATATAGGACTAAGTAATAAATAATCTTGTACACCAGAAACATGAGAAAACTGTTCATTAAATATGAACTATGTATTGACTAAACAAAAATGCTATACTGTCTACTTAATGCAAATAAGTGTGAAACTGACAACAAAGTGCATGTGTGTATTAATTTATATAGCACTATTGGTGCAAATAAAATGTACAAATATACATAAAACAACAATGTCATAAAAAAACACACTGGTGAAAAGAATGAAATGTCTGATATCAACTTGTGTGAAACATACTCTAAAACTTCAAACATGAAAACTCTAAGAACACATAACTACAATATCTACTTTCTAATTATAAACCTGAGTATTACAATTGTCATTCAAAACAAAAGTTATATAAATTATTTCACACCAATATCTCCTATTCTTTTACAACTACTAAAAAAGTAAAGATATGTTCCATTGACTAGTGCAATGCATTTTTCTTTGATCATCTATCGTCCAGTTGTTTTCAAAACCATGTCAAATCATAAACTTCGAAGTCACTGAGGAGGAGCACCATCGTAATCTGTCTCGTGGCGAAAGATATCCTTCTCACACATCTGTTCTGATGAATGCAATTTCTCTATCTTCACTATCTTAACTTGAACTTCCACACTCCATCTATCTCTGTGAAATAGCGGAGCGCTGTAGTTGTTATAATCAAAGTTATCCATGGGGAGATAACTCTCTAATATTGCTGTACAAATGTCTCAGATTAGAACACCAGTTTCTGAGCAGTCACTCATGGAACTGAAATGTTGTAGAGATCCTCCAGCAGAGGTTACTTTCTGTTCTAATAAACTCTTCCATGTAAACTTTTGTTCCATGTTTGGGGCTCGGAACAATAGTTTGGCGTGTTTCATGTTGTTGGTTCCAAAGTCTCTCAGGAAGAAATGCAGGACAAATTCTGTACCTGTAACATTAAACAATACATCAATTACACTATTCAGACCTGATTTTGCCGACATAACAATAAAGCGGAAATGGGTTACCGGAAGCTTAATTCTATGTGTAATAAAGGATGCAATACAGGAAAATCCCAGTTTTG
>JARWCS010070215.1:3046-15690 GCA_034783895.1 Geukensia demissa | reverse complement strand
AAAACACTACCAATTTTATTAACAATCGGTATATATAAATTCTCTAACCCTAATACATAACCGAATGTGAAATTTTATAGTACACATGAATGACAGAGTAACTACCTTTTTCATCAGAGGATAAACAATACAACGGCTTTCACTAGTAACGGAATTAATTTGTAAAATGTATTATTCTAAGTGCATGTTACAGTTCGAAAAATATTTGGTTTCATATTATTTCTTTAAGCATTTCCCTTAAGATAGTATATAGTCCCTTATTTTGTATTTCATTTGTACATTTTCGGTTCTTTCCGGGTATACACTTGTAGATCCCTGTATCGCCCACGGCATACGATGGCAACATCAGAAATTTCAACGCGATATAATGATACCAGGGATCTGAGAGTAATATAACTAACGTTAGAAATAATTAAGTTACGGTTCGATCCCAGCCGCGATGAGAGTGAGACTGGAATACGTAAAATAATACTGATCTTACCTGAATATGATAGAAAAATGTACATGCAACAAAACATTTAACACTAAGACATACCAAAGACCACCCCGACATGGGACGGGCACATAAGATCGGTGGCAGGACTAAACCAGTTCAGACTTAGATTGCTGATGATAAGACATCAATCCTCTCAACTGCCGGTAATTTGAAATAAGCAACTCTGTTCTAAAAAGCCTTGTGAAAAATATACCTTGTTATGTAAATTCTGTCTGTTTTTCTCGTGGTTGGAGTGCGGTCTCGCTGTCATTACCCCATATCTTTTTATTATCAGGTTCATAACAAGGTCACAAAACCAAACACTAAACAGAGGAAACCATGCAGTCGTAGAAAAGGGATATCTCAACTACCTCTTATTGATCAGTTAACATTGAAAAAGCTAATATAGGGGTCCAAAAATTCTGAGAAAATATATCTGTTATGTCATCAATAGATATCCGAGAAATCAGAGGAAACATCAGTCTTATGATATTGATGATAATAAAGACTTTTGTCATCAAATTTGATGGTGCCAATCAATGGCTTTTCAATATAAAGCACTTGACCATAGAAACAAAATAATGTAAAACATGTGATGGCATCTTATAAAATATAAGGGATAAAGTATACAAATGCGATATTAGTTGTACCAGTATTGTCAACAATACTAGTACATATATTTATACCAGTATTGTTACCAGTATCTTCCAGTGTCTGTAATATGGAAGATACTAGACAATACTGCAACTCCAGTTTTATAAGAATTGATCACTAATACCATGTACTGAATTTTAGGAAGAAGTGCATAATGGTCGAAATCCTATTTTTAAGGTCAAAATTCGTACAAAAATAATTTTCTGAAACTTTTTGTTGTTTTGATGATAAGACCACCGGAACTTTAATCGATTATGCTAGTGTTTAATATCCATGCCCAAATCCAAAGAAAGGTCCCTAACGGATTTTTACTGGCACCTCGGTTCGCCATCGAAAAACGTCTATAAATTCGTGTATTTTGTCTTCGTTTTATTGTTTCCGTAAAAATGATAATTTTTCTTTCTAATGGTGTATAAAACCCCTAACTTTGCTGTCAATCAACTGCAACATTTGTTTATCCCAAACGACACACAAATAAGAATCTCACAATCATATGTCACACATCATACCGCAGTGAATGAAACTTCGATCGGAGTATCCTAAGTCGAATCTAAATTATCCAATAAATAGAAAGTCGATTCTAAATCATCCAAAAATAGGTAGCTTCTATAAAAATTCGATTTTAAAATATCAAAAAATAGGTAGCTTCTATAAAAAGTCGAATCTATAAAATACCCAAAATAGGTAGCTTTTATAAAAAGTCGAATAAAAAATACCCTAAAATATGTAGCTTCTATAAAAAGTCGAATCTAAAATTAGAAAATACCCGTCCGACTGGGAGCAATAATTTGCTGTTTAGGACATAAATAACTTTCATCCCCTAGAAATTAGCTAGCCATGTAAATTCATTGATTACTTGGTAACGAGAACAAATTCGGTCATTTTCTTCTCAGTAGATTGAAACAAACAAACGATGTTTACTTTTTTCTACGATATTTTATATTACTTATGCACCCCGCCCAACAAACTGACGCCCCATTAAGTAGAGTTCTAACCCTGGCGGAGAAACCAAGTAACCTATTTCTAAACCCCGGTTACTCTCGGGGTGGTCGAGTTTTTGTACATCCCGCCCAAGCAATGGACGGATACAAAATTGTAATGCAACTTTGAAACACCCACCTTTTAAAATTTGATATCTTATTATGAATGTCAAGTAATGTGAGTTCATTAAGCCCCCAAGGGCAGCCGTGGTATAGAAAAGGCCATTCGGTTTCTCCGCCTGCAGGTAGAACCCCCTGCTAAAGGGATTAAACTGGCACGTTAATATAAAAATATGAGATGTGGCATGATTGTCCATGAGACAGTCATTCTAACTTAAACTTCCAGGCGGAAGCTGTAAAAGGCCCACAAAATACAAATTGCGAAACCACCCACAAAACAAAAACACACAATCGACCCGATCTATTGAAAAAATGGTGGACAAATAATAATAAACGACTAGTTAAACAACGACAACCACTGGACTACAGAGGTTCCTGGCTTGGGACAGCTACACTAAGTATGCCGGAGTCATCAGTTTGTGAGCGCTCAAGCCCTTCCCCTAACCTGGGACAGTCGTATGACAAAACAGCAATGAAAAAAAACTACAAAACCGGCCAGAACGGACTCAACACCCGAGACGAAAACCAACAACACCAACACATGACACAAAGAAAGGATCGACCCGATATAGCACCCGCAGCCGCCGTCCAACAGCTCAAAACCCAGAAGCAACCGACCAGGAAAATGTTGGAAAAGATGTAAAACGTATCGATCTTTCCAACACACATTCGAGTATCCAAAAAAAACAGAAGAGCATGCAACTCAAGCACGAGGAACCCACTACACAAGAGAAAAACCCTGAAATAATATTCATAAGAAAGGATATGGAATATATGTCAGAAAGACACGATCTGCATCTTGCATACGTTTAAAAACAAATATTCGAAACCAAATCTAATTGTGCGACAGAGCGATTTTCTGGATTTACCTTCCTCACTGACACTCTAGGAGCCAAAACCGGGAAGATCAGTAAATTTTATGATTTTCTAGTTACATTTATGAACCATATGAAATATATATTTCATGAAATAATGAAGGCAAATAAGCCAAATTTTAAGATATATATCACTTGTTTGAGTGAACATATGCCATTTTTTTAATTTTTATATTGGAACATTAAAATATTACAGAATATTTCCAGCCCTCTTATAAGAACTTTTTATAGCATTACTCGAATTAAAAAATCCTTTTCTTTAATTCGTCATGATCATAAGTTGATTCTACAACTGACGATTTTAAGTGGAACACCGTCATGCCTTATCAGTACAGTATGATAATTCTCAGAGTTGACAACAAGTTAACTAATGTAATGTGGATACAGGGACATTTGTTGGGATTTATTCGTTATGAATAACAGGACTACAGTGTGGATATTAATATGTTTCTTTTTATTTGTGAGAGATATTCAGAGTTTTAGATATGATAGAGACACAGAAAGAACATTATGTAGAACCCAGTGTGCAGCCCTCTGTATGGACGATAAGGTAAAACATATGGTAGTTTCTCATAGGAAATTGGAATTTTAGATATAAATTTAACCGATTAAAATACACTACATGCAATATTTATTTATATAATAATTGAAATTCCATGTATTCAAATATACAGTCGAGCATTGGTAGCATGAGCACCAATGGGACCAGTCAAAACTGTTTCAATCATGGACTCAAATAATATGTGAACATGTCAAATAATATGGGGTGTGAAAATTTCGAATATTCAGGGTTTATAAACACGAAACATTAAAAGAACACTTAAATTGACTGAGAAGCAATCCAGTTACCCAGTGTGGTTTGACCTATGTTCGACTTCATAAGATTAGTACATTGTGTACAGGTATTTTTATTTGCATGTTATGCCAAATATTTTTTTGGAAGAGGTTCCGGTCCTGAAATACCACAATAGTTAAATGATACTGAAAATAACAATAGTTTTTAACTGCAATTGTTCAGTATGGAGATACAGATAATATGGTTGAATTTTTGATAGTATTATTTATGTTTTTGTTTTTGTTTACATTCAACCAAACAGGCCTTAAAATGATTTAAGAAGGCAAACTATTATTAATAAAAATTGGAACATTAATTTTATTTGACTATGGTTTATTTGTTTGGCATGCATTGAAAGTTGCCATACTCGCCGCCACTGTATAGCTCTACAATATTACCTTCATTACACCATAATGAGATTAATGAAAATAATGAGTTAGAATTTAATGAAATACTGTACAAACACATATTTGGGGCCCCAGTTGACGGAATGCGCAAGTATAAATTTTGCCCAAATACTAAATAAGATATTACTAGAGTTTGAGATTCTTTTGTAATGATGGAAATGGATTCGAAATTGAGAGCTTCTTTAAAATAGCCAATACTATACATCCATTACTAAAGTTTACATAAACATCAAATGAATTTATTACATATCTAGACCCAGAGGTCTATAAGGACAAGATCTAATGACAGAAGGATTTTTGATATAAGAAAAAAGAATAAGAATTATAGGGCATACTGAAATCGTTGTCAGAAGACAGACAAAACCATGACCAACAAAATGAAACGAAAGACAAACAAAGAACACGACACACTACACTAAAAAAGAACCCTACAAAAAGGGTAAACCGGAAGTGTAGGCAACTCTTGCTCCACTAATGTCTCCCGCGTCGTGTTAGTAGTAGTAAAAGTCTGTATTAAATCCAGCCGGTATAGGTAAGGATTTGTAGTCAAACAGTGGGAAGATATACACTTGTAAAAATATTTCGTACGGTCAAGCAAATCAAAATGAAGAGATTCTGTGAAAGAGAGATTTTTAACATCGTATGAGGTCAATAAATTAAATTTAAAGTGTTTCATTTTCATTTGCATTAAGATTCTATATTGGGTCGGCAAGTGAATCAGGCCTTGTACTAGTGGACAGGTGTACAAGTTGTTTATTTTCTTTGTGTCGAATAGTATGTTTGTCTTTCGTTTCATTTTGTTGGCCATGGTCTTGTCTGTCTTCCGACTTAACGATTTCTGTCTGCCCCTTTGGTATCTTCGAATTCCTTATAGTATTCTTATATCCTGTAACAAGGTGTGATTGTAACAGATGTTCTTAGTACAGATAACCTATTTATCTTGCCTTAAAAGGACATGTATATTTACCCATTTGTGTCTTGACCTGCAGGATAACATTTTTTGTAGAGTAAAATTATGCAAATAAAGGATTGATTGTTGTCCAGTGGCAAATATTTCATGCATATACAGGACGAGAACAAGTTATCAAACAATTGAATAAATCATAAAAGGGGCTAACCAGGGGGTAAGGCCGGGGAAATTTATAGCCACGAGATGCCAAATTAGGAATGTTTGTGTAGGGGCGGGAAATGTAGCCTAAGCAACTGGTCACCTACGGGCCACTCATTACGAGTTATTGCAAAGGGATCTTTAACGTGCTGAGAGTGTGACATTTTCCCGACACGGGGCACGGCATTAACGTTCCCGTCAGAGACAGTAAGAGAATTTATACATCCCGCCCAACCAACGGACGCCCCTTTAGGAGCGATTCTTCTTCCTGGCGGAGAAACCGAGCAACCATTTTCTTAACCCCGGTTACTCTCGGGATGGTTAAATATTTATACATCCCACACAAACAACGGACGCCCCTTAAGCGGTGTTCTACCTGCAGGCGGAGAAACCGAACGGCCTATTTCTATACCCCAGCCGTCCTTGGGTGGGGTGCAAATAAAGAAAAATGAGACCAGGTGTGATTGTCTATCCGAAACATATACAGGTTGCCTTAATGCTTTCAATAATAAACAAACACCTTCAGGGCTGTAAAAGACTCTCAAAATAAACTGTGATGATATTGAAAAGTAACAATAATCGACAAAATAAATATACCATGTAAAACAAGTAATACTTAAACATAAAACAACGGCATCCACTGATTAGGTTCCTGGCTTAGGACATGCACACAAAGTTTGTGGCGGGGAAAAACATGTTGAACGCTCAACCCTCCTTGAGCCTGGGATAGTGAAGTGACAAAACGAAATAAAAATCCATTGAAAACAAACTGGATCATTTAACTTTTGAAGTCGTAGACAAATACACCAAGAGAATTGATGTACCGACCTCGAAAAAGTACACGGTGTTTCTGACAGCTGCTTCAAAAGCCAAACACAATTGATACATATCTCGTTCTCTTCAGCTAAGACATCTCGACTAAATAAGTGTAAAAATATCATTAATAGCCAAAGAAAACAACTTATTTTGCAAATGCCAAAAAATAAATAGTATCGACAACATGTAGGGAAATGTAACAAAATATTGACTAAAACCAGATTTTATTGGGCAGAGATTCGAAGATCTTAAAATAGTGTTATATAGATGACATATCGATAAGTCCTAATAGGTTGTATTTAAATTTACGAATTCTACTAAACTAACGAAAACATTTTAAAACCCGTTTATGTGAAAAATGTAAGATATTGAGTAAATATCGAATTGACAACACCTCAACATGAAACAGATGAAAACGATCGAATCCCACTCTTAATGGCGAGCTCTAAATGACAAGCTGTTTAGTGCCCCACGGAAATCTAGTGATTTAAAGGCCAAAGTTGCACGAGACAAATATGCACTCTCTGGCGTAAATTCTGTATTTTTTTAAATAGTATAAATATATGTTGAATAACAGGTCAGTTACAATAAGGCTTATATAAATGTACTGAAGTTAGAATATTGAGAAAATCACTGGACATGTTTATATAATATCACATAATTTACAGTCAAAAATAATGAGAACAAACAAAAAAGAGACTATAAACATTTCAAAATGTAAGGTCTCAAGGGTCTTATTCAGGTCTAAAAATCATGTCTGACATTGGAATTCTTTAAATGGAACTAAGACACAAATAAGCATTGAACATTTGATTATAAAAATTAAACTTGAGCACAAGTTCCTTTCAAATAATGAAAGGAGAAAATTAAGTGTATTTGCAATGGAGAACATATATTCATGTAGTAGGTGGTAGTGTTTCTACCCTGTGATGTGATCTATATCCGTCATTTTGTGTTCGGTTTCCATCCATCATCTACCATATCTCCTTCGTATAATACTTACCTGGTATGATCTACTACTTAAGGCTTTTACTCTCCATCGCATTTTCCCACCGAATAAACTAAATCAATTTCTCACCCCAAGATCGGCGATTGCACATGTGCAACCTCCAGTTTTTTTTCGGCACAAGACAACAGCAATGCTGTTGAACAGGTCCTTCGTCTTGTTTTTCAATTTTATTTTCTTTTATGCCATTTGAATTCTTATTGTTTCCTATTGTTAGGTCGTTTTTTACATATTGTTTTTTACATTTTGAGAATTTTAGCATTTGTTTTGATTTTTGCACGTAAGGAGGTGCGGTGTGCCATGGTACGTGCAACACTGGTAAAGTGAACCGCGGACGGGAAACGACACGAGGAAAACAAGAAATTGGGCCGTAAAAAGTCTGAAAGTTTTTATTGTTCATAACCGAAAGTTTCGACCGGAAATGGTGTCTCAAGATCCGAGGAACGGGATCTTTTTCAGAAAATTTTCCACTTAAAAGAAGAAATTTAAGGAATGATTGGAGAAGCTTTGAATCCCCCCTTAAGCACCGGTTAAAAGTTGTTCTTAAGATCACAAAGCGTCTCATTCAGAATGATAAAACAAGAATTATCTGACAATACTGGTAGGGGAAAATGAAAGCGATGGGGGAATAACTACGGGTCAGTTTGTATTAAAGATAATTAGAGAGGATTACAATAAAGTGTTCAATAAGATTCCTCGATTGACTTCTGTGGCTTTATGCCACCCGGAATATTCTTTGAGAGTTCTGTCCTTGATGGATGATCCAAACGCCCTTCTGCAAAGAGGGGTATGTGGAAAATGGTATAATCCCAATCAGTCATGTGAGCAAATTGACATCATAACGTGACTTGCTCTCACAAAGCGTATTTTACTACATTGCTAGAAGTGTCATGTAAGCTACTATCACTTACGTCTGTTGTCTGCTTGTAATTCTTATTAAAAAAAATCAATGTTTTCTCTGGACAACTTTGATCCAGTTGGCGATTACAGGCCCTTATCTATTTGTGACTCAGTCGGAACAGCCTGAATGAAGCCAAAGAAAACATCGCTGATCTTGATGTCAGATGATCAGTGTTTCTTTTTGTTGAGATCCACCCTCTAAACGTGCTTGCTCCACTTTTTTTGTATACCCTCTTCTAATACTGCATCTGCGTAGAACAAAGATTTATGTCAATGGTCACTGTTTTACAGACTGTCTGCCCCAGGACATGCACTGATACACAAGTGTACAGATTTTGGATAACAAACTGTGATGAACCTGTAAGTATTATAGTAAAAAAAAACATTTTCATTTTTTTAATCTAAATGCCGCTTTTTACCATTTTTTTTGCTGTGTATGAAAAGCGAATGCAAATAGAAAGCATAATCTGTATTATTGTCCCATCTTTTGTAAACAGCTTGACTAGAGAATTACATCAGTTTGTATACAGTTTCCCTTGTCCATATGAATACAAAATGTGCGGAATGAGGAAGTACTAGGACCTCTTGAATCTAACGTCATTTGGTTGAAAGCCGAGTTAAGAAAAAGATTTTTTTTTAAATTCTGTTTCAAGGCTGGTGTAAAATTATCTTTCACCAACACATTCTGGAAATTTACAAATGAATGTAATGTTTCTCCAAAACCGGGGGTGAACTCAGGTGGTCCGGAAGGGTAAGCAGTTCCATTGGCGCAGTGCGCAATTTTTCTAATATGTATATATATATATATACTCAAACACCATCAAGGTCTAAAACTTCATTTTTCATACAAAATACCCATGACAGCAGCGGGAGAACTTTTTCATATACAAATGACTGTATCTTACCATACGTTACATGGTTTGAATGAGACCGTGACAATTTTCTTATAAATGAACCATAAATAAACTTTAAAGTCAAGAAGTAAAAAAGTTTATATAGTTTGCGAGTTTTGAAAAATTACTCTGAAAGTCTAGAGAGGACAAATGCCTGACTACGTCTGCTCTGACTGGAAGCTTTCTGGGCCGACGGATACGGAGTTTGATGTCACCGCCTGATTTAAACATATTATATAAAAATAGCTTACCTTCATTGTAATCCTACTAAAAAAATTCTGCTCAATTGGATGTTTGTGTCTGGACCAATCAGATCGCTTGTTTCACTTCATTTATCGCCGCAATCACCCAAAACACTATACAGAATTTATACCTATTACAGTATCTTGAGCTTGTCTTGTCAAATTAGTAGAAAAATTTTTCTTATGGAAGAATAGAATTGGGGAGAACATTTTTAATTTTAAAGATTTATATGATTTAATGTCATGCTTCTCTTTTTTTAATAACTCCCCTTGGACTCTCCATCACTTGCCTTTGTTCAAATAAAATTAAATTTTCACAAATGGTAAGAAGACCTTTTAGTTATTTTGAAAACAATAAGACAATATTTAAGGCCACCATTACTGAAAACAGAATATTTATCTAAATCCCATTTTGTGCGCTTATTCTCGCTTTCGACAACATGTAAGTCAGCCATATCTCATGTGACCTAGACCTCATTTTCGTTTGTCCGCTGAGTCGGGTTTATTTCCTGACCTTTCAGAAAGTGCACTTGATCTAGAAGTCTATTCAATTTTGGAGCTCTAACTCCTTTCGTTTTTGGAGAGGACCAACTTATGTTTTTTTTTTAAATATTTTATCTGATTACTTTTTGACCATTTTTCATCCGATTTTATCACGTATTCTCCATGATTAAGGAAACAAAATGAGCTAAATCATTTCTTGAGATAAAAGGGTTGGATTTTTTAACCTTTTTTCATTATATTTTACTGTTTTTTTAAAGAATTTAAATAAATACCGCAAATTTATGTAAATAATATGTGATAAATATCGACAAGTCGGAAACTCTGGCCGCATTCGGTATCCTTCTATGGTTACCATTGGGTAAGCCTAAGGTTGAACTTAACCATAGGCGAAGTATTTGTTCTTGGGTAACCTAATGTCTCTAAAGGAGGTTATCCGAACGCAGCCTCTGGTCCACCAGCAGTGGCATCAACCCAGTGGTTTCAAAATACATGGTTACCAAGGTTGTCTCACTGTTGTGAATGTTAATATGCCGTCTACATATTTAAGGGAGTAACACTACATCAGCAGCATAAGAACCAAAACATAGGAAAGCTGATATAAAAACTATAGAGGAAGTGCCCATATCAAACAAGTCGAAGTAGGAAGGCAAACAAGCGGAATGAACTGTTATCTTGTCTACCATAATTTAGTGTCAAGCTAATTAGTGTATCCATCATATTACTTTGTCCAAACTTACCACAGTATTCATTTGTTCAACATGCACGTAAACTGTATGCGATATAAGAATGCTCTTTGTAATGATACTCATTTTTAACCATTTTATATATAACCGGTTTTTATTTCAGAATATTCATTGTATTGGTACATGTCAAATTTATAGTAAGTACTTTACGTTTCTTATTCAGGTTTGTCCTTTAGAGAAAGTAGATTGTAAAAATAGGGGATGTGGCATGATTGTCCATGAGACAGCCAACCACCAAATGACAGTCGAATTTAACCTTGTTTTCTATGGGTTATACGTATCATAATGTATGTGAATTTTTACAACCAATCGTTATGGAATCTCTGCATTCCCCCTCAATGTTGGTTTGGAAACAAGTACCAAAGAGTTCTTTATTTGTACAAGGGACAACACTTTCATACCTTTTAATACAATATAAACAACGTTTTTCCAAATATTTCTTAATGCAAGTAAACAATAAATTTAGAATTGAGGAGTACTTCAATAATCATGTACAGTCCACTGTTAATATTTTGATATACAAAGTCATTTCATTTTGTGTGCAGTTAGAGTTGTAAGTACCCAAGGTTTAATGGCATTACAAGACTTTTTTAATCATATGGAAAATGGATTGTCTGTCTGGATTAACTTTGTTATCTTTATTAAGTTTTGAAGGAATGACAGATGGTGTAATTGTGCGTTTTTTTATATTACGTCAATCGTGTTTTTATCAAAACTTGAATTCAAGTCACTGACAAATTTCCGGTTTTGTCTTTTATTGATTAGATATGATAGATTACAGTTGGCAATAATGTTTGTTGATTTTTTGTAAAGTTTTATGTTTTTTCTTGTGTTGCTAACTTAAATATATAAGTTTAAACATACATATTTAGTCTGAACATGAAGAATTTTTTTTAATATTTTAGCACCATCCAACAGATTCATCATCAACATATATCATTCAGATTGTAAGTACAGTAACGATGGATAAAATCTGTCCAGGGTTTTGCTTTATTCTCAGCCCAGGCATCATTTTTACAAGAACGGATATTGTTGAAAGAGCCCCCACTCTTCCAAATTCCTAGCTGTTTTTGTCATTTCTGGTTTCATATACTTTTTGTCAAAATCTGAAATAAAATCGTACTGTAGATTTGTGGTTAGTCATATAATTGGGAACAAAACGATGCCAGTGAAGATTTGTCAGTCATAGTAAACTTTAAAACGTCCATCTTGTTTGCCGGTAATGTTTAAATCGTCACCAAAAACCAAGGGTATCGTGAAAACTGAAATTCTTCTTAATATGTTTTATTTGAATTTTCAGATTTCTTTGATGACTCGATGAACTACCCACCTATTCCAACTTTACACATAACAGCTATCAAGGGAGATTCCATATTACTATCATGGGATCTTTCAAATGATGCCTTTACTGTTTTATATGTTATTCAGATAAAGAACCTCGATGATACAGACTGGAGAATACTTGCAACAGAGGTAGGAAATTAAGCTAAACAGTCTTTCCAAAGTTACACTTTGTTGTTTTTAAGGGTCATCCTGGCTATTGGGAGTCGCACTATTTCATAAAAGACTTCATGTATTCCTTTTCAAAATTTTGTTCATTCTTCTTGTTTGACACACAAGGTTTCCCTCTGTTGCCAATAAAGAAAATTCAGTGAAAATACTCAATACATCCATTTGGCCGATGTGTAGATTGCTTTCTTTAAAGATTTATGTTTTCCTGCCTACAAACCACAATGTAACACTTTCTTTTATATGTTAAAACCAGTTGTCTTCCTAATTTCAAGTTTCAAGAAATGCATTCAATGTATTGTTCGTGACGTGAATAATGTTCAAGTCCTTTAATAAGGCCAATTACAATAGCCTCTAATACCCATTTCTGGATTTAGATGTGTATATATCGCAAGCTGAAATTTAAACCAAAATTTACGACAAGAGGGACGATTTCTCATTCCCACTTGTTAATTTCCCCTTCCTTGACGGGGACGTTCCTTTGGCTCCTTCATACGGTGTAAATATTTCTTAGCTTGTTATTTAGGCACGTGTATGTATAACGAAGTTTCACATTTTAACGAATGCAATCTCTGTA
>JARWCS010070107.1:0-15693 GCA_034783895.1 Geukensia demissa | reverse complement strand
TTGGCCATGGTCTTGTCTGTCCTCGACTTAACGATTTCTGTCTGCCCCTTTGGTATCTTCGAATTCCTTTCAATGAACCCACTTCGTCAGAATTGGAAATGCACAGGTTTGAACAAAACCTCAGCTTTAATAGATGGAACTTTTTATATTGATTATACACCTAGTAGCAGCAGGGCAAAATTAAAATAAAAATATATTTTTCTTTAAAACTGGCGAAAATGTACTTGACTTTCCACTTTTTAAACAAATATACTTTTTGTACAAAATGTAGGTAGGGCAAGACAAAATGGCAAAATCGACAGAACATGACAATTACTTAACAGATCAAATTTAAAAAACACACTACTATGAACAATGCGGACCTCAAGTTCTGAAGGCAAATAGGTCCTGTCTGAAAAGTTAGTGAGAAAAGTCCTATTAGGCTGCTACTTTTACTGGCTTGCAAACCTTTTCCCAATTTATGCGACTTGTGTAGACTTTGTAAATTCTATTCTGTCCTACTTTTGTTTAGTTTTTTATCACCTCCTCTATTAAGTCCATTGCAGTTCCTGGAATTCCGAAGTTTTCCCCCAGGTGCTTTAGAAGCTGTTTCGGACTATCGCCGTTTTGTATTGCTCCAACCAAAATCAGTAATATATTTTTGTCTATTCCCAATTTGTCAGCTAGAACCTCAGCAAGTTTTGTAAGATCTCTCTTTTCAACAAATTCTTTTAGTCCATCAACCCACTGAACAGGAATGTCGAATTTAATTGCAAGGAACCGCAACAAACAAAAAGCCTTATCTTGCCAGCTGCCTTCTCCGAAACAAGGAATTAGCATTTCAAATGTGTCAATGTCAAGACATATTTTGCAAACGTCTTTTACAATAGTTAAAAATATCTTGTTTGTGTCGACTGATGGAAGTTTTCCGTGTAAAAGATCTTGAAGAATACCTACAGTTTCTTCTGATAGATTGTAATGACGCGCTACATAAACTGGAATATTTATTAATCCATTTAGAATTACTTCTTCGTTTTGTAGCATTGTAATAATCGATGTAAGCAAAGCCTTGTCGACTCCGGTCTTACCACTTATCCAATGGGATAAGGCCTCACAATTATGGTCAATAACGGCTGATTTTAAAGCAGGGACTAGGCCAGAGGGTATGCCCATTTTGTCTGCCATAAGACAGACGATGTTATAGCTAAGCTCCTTTACATTGTCCGTAGACAATACTTGTTCGACCCAATCTGACGGAATATCCCATTCTTTTGCAAGCTTTATTATGTGTGGTTCTACAGTTTTGGTGAAAAATTGCCAAAGAAGATTAGCCACGTCCTCCGTTGACAAACTACCTCGAAGTGCCTTTTCCATACTTTGAATATGGGCTTGGGAAAGTCCAAGTTTCAGGCAAATGCCACTTAATAATTTCCTAATGACTGCTTGATCAAATTTTTGATTTACCATATATTCCAGCACAAAACAAACCAATGGGCTTGTAATTCCGATTTTCTTTTCAACCCAATTTGCTAGCAGGTCACCATTTTTGTCAAGTGCAAGTTCTTGGAAGCCCTTTATCAACTCATCCTGTAATCCACATTCTTGAGCTATCACTGTGAAATACCCGACGAATTTGTCTTCATTATCAGAAACATCAAACAATTTCTGAACTAAACTTATTACATTTGCTGGAATGCCAATATTTCTACATACTTTTAAAATGTCTTCCTTTGATGTTTTTTCCTTGGTCCCAGTTACAACTTCTTTGAGAGTTTTTATAACTGTTACAGGGTTTTGACCATCGATCATCAAACTGATGTCTTCCGATAGATCTTTGGGCAATCTACACTTTTCTGAATAGTAGCTGAAGAGCACTTTAATAATTTGTTTAATGCTACCGCCTTGCACAACTGTATCAACAAATTGCAGAAGTGTTTCTTTATTAATGTCTGTGGCACTTGAAAGCCATGAAAACAGAATGTCTGGGTTTTGTTCTAGCACAAAACGGTTCATACCAACAAGAATGTCTTCAGGAATTCCCAGGAAACGCAACAGAAAAACGATAAATTGCATCCCTACCATTTTAGATTGTCCGCTAAGTATTTGTTTTCCACGTGATCGAATGTTCGTAATTTGAGTGATGAATTCAGTTGCTAATGGCATTAGGTTTTCGAGATCTTCTGCAACTTTTCGCACACTTTCATTTCCCTTTGATCTTGCCAGTTGTATGAAAACGTGCAGGAAAAAAACAGGAATTTCATGTTTCGGTTGTTGTCCTTTCAACAGTTTGCTTAAACCATCAAGAACGTTTGTTGATAATCCACAATGTATACCGATGTCTTTTACCAAAGCTGTAACTGCGCATTGGATTCCCTTCGATGCAGTTGATTTGTATATCTTTATCACACTGCTAGTAAAGTGTTCATTTAAACCTGAATACCTGCAAACCACTCGTATAAGTTTATATGGGTCGCGTTTTACAAGTATATCTTCCATTGCGATCAAGATTTCTCTTGGAACACTAAGATTTTTTCCAACAAACTCCATCAAAATAACTGCTTTCTGTGTATTTTGGCTGGCATTTCGAATTTGTATTACAAGCTTTACTGCATCAATCATATACGCAGGAACACCAAGTTTAGGAACGAAATAATTAACTAAATGAAAGATTCGTTCTAGCCAATCATTTGCACCAATTACGGAACAAAGAACTTCATTTTTTTCTGAATCAAGACAGATCCTCCCGAAATCTTTTAAAATCGTGAAGATTTGTTCACTAAGTTCAAAATCTGGGACAGTTCCACACAATAAGCCCTCTAAGATATTTATAGTTTCTTTGGAAATATTGTAATGTCGCGCAATACAGACTGGAATTTTCACCAATCCATTTGATAACTGATCCTGTTCCTGCAGTGTTTTGAAGATAGACAGTAATAGACTCTTATCTATTCCGGATTTGTTACTTATCCAAGAAGATAGTGGCTCACCATTTCCGTCTGATACAAGGCATCTTACAGCATGTACTAAATCTATAGGCATTCCAAATTGACAAGCCAATAATTCCGCTAGTTGTAAACTCCATTCAAACGTGTTGTTAGTAATGTCTATGTCACAACATCGCTCTAATAAATCAACCGGAATATTAAATTTGTCAGCGTTTTTTATTGAGAATTGACAAAGCGTCCTCCAGAACAATTGTACTAGCAATTTTCCTATTTCATTTGTTGTGAGATGGCCATCCAAGGCGGCTTTTAGTTTGTCAGTTTGTTCAGCAGACAGTTTCATCATTTTGCATATTTTGTTGACTATGTTAAGAACAGTTTGCTTGTTTATTTGTTGAGAAGCCATGAACTCTAACACAATAGTAATAAAACATCTGTCGATGCCTGTTTTTTGTTCGATGTACTGTGCAAGCAAATCACTTTTTTTCGCAGTAAATAATTCAGTTAAAGCATTGACTAAGTCGGCAGGAATTCCGATATCCTGAATTATCAGAGAAAAACAATGGAAAAGTTTGGTAGACGTTTCGTCTGTTATTAAAATCTGAAGCAAACTTGATACTTTTGGTGGTACGCTAAGTTCGTGACATTTTCCTATAATTTCCTGCTCATTATCTACCTGTACATGTTCATAAAGATTTTTGAGAATGCTTTGAGGTTTCTTCCCGTCTATGATCAATAAAATGTCTTCTGAATACACCGAAAGTCCATATCTTTCAAGATAGTAGGTAACTAGCATTTCTGTGATGTTTCCTTTTTGTAGAAGGCCTTGCCCTAAGGTAAGAAGGATGGAATTTTCAATATGTGTAACCTCTGAAATCCAGGAAACAACTTTTCTGGGGTCGCGATGTAGTATCAAACTCTCAACTCCGCACAAAACATCTATCGGAATGCCGGTATCATAATTGCGGAGAAAAAATATGATGACACGAATCACCTCCAGACGTATATCACCGTCTACCATTTTTCTGCAGTAAAGGATGGTATTCTCTTTTTGTTGAAAACAAGAGATAACTGCAGGTAATATCTTTTCAAGTTCACCAACAATGTTTCGTGCATCTTCCCCTCCGTAAATTGTTCCAAGTTGGACAAACATTTTCAAAAATAATTTTGCAATTTGCTCAAACGTAATAGTCCCATTAACAAATTTCTCAATTTCATTAACGATGTCAGCCGAAAGTCCACATACTTCCCCAAGACTTTTTATAAGAAATGACACTGCACATTTGATGTCATTCTCCATGAACATAGAAAAGGTTTTTTGAACAATTTCTGTCATTTGCGAATTAATACCACACTGCTTACAGACTAACAAAACAAGTTTTAATGGATTATGGTCCAGTACTAAATCTCTTGTTACTGCTAGTATTACTTCAGGAAAATTTAATGCTTTTCCAGCTAATTCAATCAACAGAATTGCTCTCTCAGCATGTTTTGTTTGTTTTAGAAACGAAATTACAAATTCTACAACAGATTCGGAAACGTTCAAAATTTTTGTTATTTCCAAAAACATTTCCTGTCCTTTGGGTGTTGGAAGAAATGAAACTACTGAGGATATTGGACTTTTCTTCTTTGATTTCGAACCATCTCCCATCTTGAGACAAGGAGCGATGCTTTTCACAAGCTCATCTGTCAAACCCAAATATTTGGCTGCACACAGTATTATTGCTTCAATAATTTCTTTTGGTTTCGTTTTGCCTTGAAAAATACTTATAAATGACATTATCATACTCAGATTCATGTTAGCTTTTTCGCAAATCCAAAGAAGAAGTTTTTCTGGATTTCCGTCATTCACTAATGCCTTAAATGCTTCTAAGAAATCTTTGGGAAGGCATAAATTTCCAAGGTTCGTTCCAACAAAGTTAAAGATTTTATCTTTCGTGATGTCACCTTGTGCAAAATTTATTACATTCTGAACAATGTCCTCTGGTAAGCCTAATTCAGATGCTACTTGTTTTCCGTATTCTAAAAGAGCCTCTTTTCCAGCAGTTTTTGCTAGTTCTTTTCCAATGGCGACAATTTGTTTTGACAATTTTCCTTTAAACTCATGTGAAACGGCAAATTTAAATGATCCATCATCTTTTCTGCATTTTTCGAGGTCTGTGTTTATTTGTTGGGCTACATGCGAATCAACTGATCCCTCCTTTGATGTAATGCAAGATCCGTACCGACCCCAGGAAACATCAATGTTTAGCTCAATTTTCTTTTTACCTTTCAAAGAGGTTGGTTTGCTTGCTGAAAAACCAAAACCAAACTGATTTGAAAATTCATGAACTTCATTACTAACAATTTTGCTGGCAAAATTATGAACATCACCATCAAAGACAATTGCTGCCCCTGTCAATTCTAACTTTCCAACACTAAGGTCTTTACTGTCACCATGGATATTTAAACAGGTAGGCTCGTTAACTTTTTTTGAACTCCCGTGGCTAATATTAAGCGATCCACTAGGAGCACGAGTTGCAACATCGACACCGACCTCAATTCCAAATCCAGTTTTTGATTCAGTGTCTGCTTCAGAAATGACCTCCATATTCTCCACTTGTCCTGCTAATGCCCCAACATCAACTGAAGTATTTTTATATGTGACATTCTTGGCATTATCAATCTTTAATTTTCCTGCAACTTGAAGACTTTGCGTTTGATGTTGTGTTTTGGAACCAGTACTGTAACTTAGGCTTCCTTTGGCTGTTGTTTCCTCTAATGACAAACCAAAGTGAAAATCCGAATTACCCGAACTGAGAGTGGCTCCTTCGACACGTATATCTTCCGCGTCTAAAGACATGTCACCACCGACATTAACGTCACATGCATTTAAAACTGAGAACTTTTTAGCTTGTACTGTATAGTTTCCTCCCACTTCAACAGAGTCATCACTCGTTGTTTGTTTATTTTCAGTTCTGTTGTAAATTTCAAATCCTACTTTTGAACCTGAATTATTTTCATCCCCAGAGTTTGAGTTGCTCACAAAAAAGCCAAAACCGAACTCATTATAATTGTTTTCTAATATTCTCCTGGAATGAGTTATTGTTCCCTTTTCTGCTGATTCCGAAAAGCTTCCGGGCGTTTTGACAGAACTGCCAAGCCATTCAATGTCAGATGTTTCTGATGTGACAGTTGTATGCGCTGCAGCACAGGCATCTTCTACTAATGTTCCATGTGACCTTTCCACATAGTTCTCTTTTCGATTATATCCTAATAATCCACCCAAAACCTTACTGGTAGTGCAAGTCCGTGTTTTACCTTTTATATCTAACATGGAAACTTTTCCTTTTGCATGGATTTTGTTACCGGTTTCAGACTTTAATTCTGTGGCTATACTTTTAAAATTTCCACCTGCAATGAAAACATTGGTCTCTCCACAAATCTTTGGTTTTTGGACATGCGTAGTTGTTGTCACAGTTGTTTCTGACTTAAGTCCCCACCAAGAATATTTTGTTTTTCTGGAAGTAGTCTCATACGTGTGTGCCGTGATTGTTATGTCGTTTTTGGCAATAAAACGGTTCTTTCCACTACTAATTACGTCCGAGTTATGGATTTTTATGTCATTTCCTGATTTCATATCAATAGAAGGTTCGTCTGAACCACTATTACCTGCAGTGATAGTGGTACGCTTTGTGTGTTCACCGGAACCTGTTGATGATATATTTATATCACCTGCTGCATGGGCGCTCACGTTTGTTCCGGCAGTAATTTTGCTGGCTAGCAAATTGATCGAACTGTCTTTGGACTCCAAGTGAACATTTCGTCCGGCAGTTAACGACGAGCCTTCTGAAATATTTAATTCTTGTTTTGACCTGAGACTTATATGTTCACGTGACTTTATTGATACATTCTTACGTATTTTAAGTTCTCCTTTCGTTGTTTCTAGTTCAATGTTTTTTGCATCCATGTCTTGTCGTATGTCAATGCTTTTTGCCTTTAAACTGATGTTGAATTGTGACTTCTGTTTATTTGCCAAAATCACGTCTTGATCCTCAACGATTAATCCAAGATGATCTGCTATCTCCATATCTTTGTATAAGCCAGCATTACTCAGCAAGTTTTCTATTTCATTTATTTCTTTAGCTTCAAACTGGACAGATCCAAATTTGTGGTTTGCCTTTCCGTATTTATCAGTCAAGGAAATTTGTCCATGTTTTGCCTGGAAACTTCCAGTGTTAGCCTCTACTTTTTCATCCAAGGAAATGTTTCCTTCTTTTGACATCACTTCTATATGTCCTGCCTTAATGCTTTTAATATTAGCATTACCCTGACTTTTTACAATTATATCTCCAGAAATCATATTTCCAACTTCCACTTTGTCCCCACTTTGCAATTCAATATTGTCCTGTACAGTTGCTGTCTCGATGAAAATTTCCTTATGTGCATTGCAAGAAAGGTTTTTAGATTTGTTATCGCAAACATAAATTTCTTCGGCAGAGATATCAGTATTTCTCAAAATATCTGCATTTTTTACTGTCGCCTTACCGTTGGCCTCGACTTTAAGGTCACCCATTTTGATACAGTTCATATTAACATTACTTCCAGCAACACTTGCCTCCTCTGTTACCTTTGCTGATCTAATGTCTGCTTCATTCTCAGCGTTAACTTTCAATTGCTTAGATTCAAGATTCTGAACATCAACTAGGTCACCATTTAATTGAATACAACCAGCTACTGCTTTCAAAAGTCTCCCTTTGCCTCCTTTAAATTCTATCCGGCTTGCAGATATTATGATATCTCCACACGCCTCAAGGTGACCTTCATTTCTCCAGATACCTTTAATTCCATTTACGTCCAATGACATTGCGATGAACTGACCCTGGGTAATAGTCTCTGTTTCTCGTCCTTCGGAAATTAATGTTGTGTACTTTATCCCTTCTACAGCTGATTCATGAAACTCTAAAGTTTTACTAAAACACTTTGAACCAAAGACTTTGTTTATAAGATTTCTAGCTATTTGTTTACCGCGATCTTTTATTTTAATAAGTCTTATCCTCAAAGTGTTTGAAACCCTCAGTGGTGTTATTTGCGAATAAAGTGTATGTGCTTTATCCAGTGAATCCAGAAGATCGCTCATTTTAAATGAATCTAAACCTCCGTCGCAGATAGTTTTTGATATCTGGACAATGTCTTTGCATAAACTGCTTGAAACACCAAAATTGCAGACAACTTTAGGTATCTCCATTGCTTTTTTTACCAATCGCAACACATCGTCGCCCGAACTAGCTGATGACAACTTGGATAATGATGAATCAACAATGGATTTCCATCTATCGAGATCTCCTTGTTCAGGAATGTTTGACAGCTTCGAAGAAAACTCAAAGTTTAATACAGATTTAATGTCGATGTCTTTGGCTGTTATATGTGACCCTACAACTATACGAAGCAATCCTTCAATTAGCAGTTGCCCTTCAATTTCCATTGTTGGTATTGTATCAATACAAGTGCTGTCAAAGTTTGCAGGGCAGCTCAAGTATATCGGAGCCACGATCCCAATGTTTTTACTATGCATTTCTCCACTGTTTACCATTATTGCATCAGTCTCAACTCTTAGTTCACATACCGTGTTAATTCTGCCTAAATTTAATAGATTTGCTACATTAAAATCTATATTTTTAAACTGTTGTATGTCCCCTTTAATCTCCACCGTTTCCGTCATTATTTCTAAAAATGTTCCATTAGAAATTTTACTTTCACCTCTAACCTTCAAAGATGATTGAGCAAGTATTTTGGTCTTTTGTATCTGTGATATTTTCCCCTGTAACTCTATATTTGTAGCCTGTATCTCTAAATTCGCACCAATTTGCACACAAGAGTTTTGGTCGACTGAGAAATCCATAGCTGCAAAAAGATCTACTGAATGGAAATTTCCTAAAACTAGACCGCAAACATGAACGTTTTTACCTTCCACTTCCAATTCTGAACGTGCAAGATTGTCTACCATGGCGTCGGTGCAACTTTCAGTGTTATATTGTTGGAATTTGCCTATAATTTCTCCGCTTAGTAGGACAAGTCCATGGATTTCCTGTTCGCCGTCTTTCGCGTTTGTGAGATACAATTTCCCTCTTTCAACCTCAATTCTGCATGGATTTTTCATTTCAATAGTTTGAGAAGCTGATAAGATGCATCGATTTACAGCAAGAGATATTTTGCAGTTTTTGTTCATAAGAATACTTTGTTTGCAATCAAAAATGCAATCTCCTTTTGTATTTAGTTGGAGTTTTCCATTGAATGTAACACTGGTTAGATCTTTGAAAACAACATTTTCGTTTTCATCATCACTCGTAATTGATAGAAGCCCGGTCTCTGACAATAAAACAGAATCAACACAGCAATGTGCATGTCCATTTACACGAATACAACCATTGATTGTCATTTCTTCAATGTTCCTTACTGTCGAGTCCATCGGGTTGCACTCAAACGCATTGCAGGTTATATCCGCCGATTCTCCAGTTTCAATCCGCTTTCCGCGCATTGCACAAAATTGACCATCACAGTCTACTGTACCATTACAGTAAATGTTATTTTCCTGGCCTGCTGCAACTATCAGCGTCTGAGCATGCAAAGTTCCATTCATATTCACGTTACTGTCATTGCTGATCAGCCACATATTTAATCTGGTATTCTCATCATATGTTATATTGCCATTTAAGGTAATTTCATTTCGGCTAAGAAATGTACATTCCGTTCCGTCTTTGTCTTTATCGCCTGATCTATTCCATTCTGTTTTTCTGTTGTCCACATTTGCAAAAACTTTGCAAATTGACCTTTTTTCCATCGTCAAAGTCTCTGCTCTCAAGGTGCATGCCGACGATACTTCAAATGAACCCTGGAGAACGGCGTAACAAGTTACGGATATTTCGTCATGACAAATAATTTTACCTGTTCCTTCTGTTTGCATATTTAAATGTAGATCCTTGTCCAGCGTTTTCCATCTGATAACATCAGTCTTAAATGAGACCCCGTCACCAACAAATAACTGCAAATCATTCAAGTCTTTCTCCTTACACTTGTGTTTGTCAATGTTTGACGCTCCTTCATAATTTAATGAAACAGGTGTATCGCCATTGTTTGGTTCTTTAATAATGTTTGAACTGCTATGTTCAAATGAAAACACATCAACGCTGATTTCTGATATCACATTGCAGCCTTTGCTAGAAACTAGATTTAGCAATGATATCTCATCACATTTTATTATGTTACTTTCAAATACAACCAATCCACAAGGACATATAATATCTAACCCTTCCCTTGGCACATAAAATATATTTGTTACATCTGCTGCTCCACCAGTACAGTTAAAATGAAAATAAGTGGAATTGTTTGCGAGAAAAATTATCGATTTCGGAGATTTAACAGATCCGTTAACAAAAGTATGCTTTGACTCTTGTAATTTCCATTCCATTCTAATTTTCGATTCGAAACTTTGGATAGTCCCATCATTGTTAATATCGTTTGCGAACATGACAACGTCCTTGTTTGCGGATATACAGCCATGATTTTCAATTACCTCTTTCGCAGATATGTTTATTGATGTAAAACTGTTAATTATTGCACTTTGCGCGTTTTTCAGGCACCTTATTTCGCCTATCTCTATTTTGCCATTTTCGCTTTCCAGTGCCCCTCCTACAATGTTTTGAACATAACCGTTGCCAACGATCCTTATCATATCTGTTACCAATATATTTGACTTGTTCAACATTTTTCCAGATACGCTGATGGAGAGCGAATCCACGTTTTCCAACTCACCGTTGTTGATAAAATCTAAAATGAAGAGATTCATCTTATGTGTACTTGCTTTATCTTTTTCTATCAGCATAGTGCCATTATGGCACCAGGTGTCAACATATAACATCGATAACACATTTTGATCTTGACGAAACAAAATGACCGATCCCTTTTCGCTTGTTAAGTTTGCAAAACTGCAGATAATCTGTTTTTCAGGATTGACCGATTCTTCTGTCGTCTGCTTGTCAAAAGGAAGAATCGTTGTATAAGCTGTCGGTGTCATTTGAATGTTTGCAGAACTTGCACTTATTCCCTTGGCTACAAACTGTCCCTCCATTCTTATGTCATCCACATGCTCAAGTTTGGCAGGGCCGTTCACATCAATGTTTCCATTTAAAAGGAAGCCTACATTTCTTTTGTCTGCAGATATGCTGGCAGGTTCATAATTTAATGTCTCACATTTTATGTCTGCACAAGATCCAAATTTAACTTCCATCGCACGTGCTACACAGAAGTCTCCACTTAAACGTATCATACCCTCTATATTTATATAACCATTTGGTCCAGATGCAAGACACAACTCAGGAAAGTCGATTGTTCCATTTACATCAATACTGCCATTCTGACTTTCAATAACGGGATGAAAATAAAGGTCACTTATATTTCTAACATCTCCGTTAATTTTTACATCACCTTCAGCAAACAGTGTACAAATATTAGCTGCACTAGTCTCTTCATTCAAAACAGAATTGATTTTGCAAACTGAAGATGATTTCAAATATAGTTTTCTTGCCGTTATATTTGAGGATGAAGAGATTGACATGTTTCCGTCTATTATAAGTGCACTTTCGCTGAAAACACTTTTGCGGACACAAAGTTCACTTTCGCTATTAGTTACGACACATATTTTCAAATCCTCAAAACTTGCTTCGGTTGTTACATTGTCTGTAGAAAGAGTGCTGCTATTCAGTATGTAAATACCAGATTTTAAATCAGTATCATTTATTGTACATAACTTTGGAAGTCTATGTAAGTCGTAAGTATTGCATTCTTCTTGGGTTTCGAATTTTGTTTTCTCACAATTTTCTTGAGTTTCTATTGTTTTATTTTGCAAGAATATGAATTCAAGCTTAGGTGTTGTGGTGTCATTCAAAAATGTACAGTATTTCTGCAAACTAACTTCAAGTTTCGATTCGCCTTCTATTTTCGTATGGAAGAAACAGGATCCATTCGGGCAATTTACAATCAATCCGTTTTTCGGTAAAGATAAAGTCCTCTTTTCTGGATCGATTAAATTGTGGCATCTACAATGGAAATATCTTGACTCGTCAATAGTAAAGGTAATCATTTCCGGTGCTTTCACTGCTCCTTCAATTTTAGTAGACTTGGCCGTTTTAGTAGTCCAGCGCAATTCAACATCCAACTCCAAACTTTCGATGATTCCAACGTTTGACAAGTTTTCGGCGAAAACTAAAATATTTTCAACAGAAGAAATTACGCCCTTATTCTTAAAATCATATTTCCGGTCAGAAGAACATCCATCATTCAAAGCATACAAAGTTTCTATTGATATGTTTGATCCCTCTATTTTGGCTGATCTATGGTTATGTAATAAATTAACCTTGACAATTTGAAGAAAACCATCTCGACATTGTAAAACACCTCCAGGTTGATTATTGATTGTTCCAGGTCCATATATAACAAAGTGATTTCTCACTGTCAACATTTTGTAGGAGTCAAATGATTCTTGGATATGCATCTGTAAATTGTCTAACCCCGTAACATTACCATGATTTATCAGCAAGCCAACTTCCAGCACACATTTGTTTCTGACATCGTCGTGTTGGTTAACAACGAGAGATCCATAATGTTTCCAACAATTCGAACATCTGATCTTTATGTCTGTGTCATTCTGATCAGCCTGGAGTTTGATTTCCGCATTTGACTCAGTATGTAGAATACCTGTGTCGAATCTTATCTGATGTCTTTTAGATTTTGGATCAACTTCTTTATAACCAAAATCCTGGTTTGCGTGTGGAGCGTCTTTAACATCCGGATAAATGGTAATTGAAGAATGTGCTTTCATACTGACAAATGCAGACGTCGCAATAAATCCTCTAGTTTCAACTTCCCCGTCTATTGTTATGTCTTCCTTATCTCGGCCATTTAAACATTCTGTAGAGTTGATAACCAGTTCTCCACTATAAACACCAATGAACCCTTTATGATAAAAGTGGCCAAACTCTTTACAATCAAATGTACATCCAACTTTGGCCTCAATACTTGCCTCAGAAAATACTTTTCCTTCAATCCAAAAGTGTGCTTCATTTGCTTCAAAATAGCCTTTGACTTTGTCGCTATCTTGTAAAATTGTTACTTCTAGTAAGTCCCCAGACTTCAGAAAACAATTCTCATGTTGCACTAAAATTCCTGTAGTAATATTTAGTGCATCTCCACAATTGTATATAATACCACTGTTTGTGAAAATGTCTTTGATGTAAAATTTTCCACCTTTCTCTATCACGAGATTTCCAGTCTGGGAGACAGAAAAGTCTGTTGAATAAAAAGAATTAGAACGTTTCATTTTCATGCTGCCATTTATTGTTGTTTTGCCACCACATTTTCCAGACAGAATTCCGAGCGTACATATAGTGTTGTCTTCAACGATTATGTTACCATGTGTTGTTATATCTACTGTCTCAGCACTGATCTGGCTGAAGTCCTCAAAATCTCCACAGACTTTTCCCTTGATATTAGTAGCAAGGAAAGCACCTGACCGTTTATTCCAAGCTCTTAGTAGTGATGCAACATTATCTGGTTTCTTTCGTAAATCTTGATGTTCACCATGGTCTGTATTGGAAGACTTGAAGCATTTCCACAGCTTATCCTCTGCAATCTTGATAGGCGTTCTTTGGTTTGGTTTCGCTGGTGCATTTGGATCCGTCCCCAATTGTAAAAAGTCTGCTACGCTGTCCTTATCATCACATAAAACAGCTTTTGTTAGGGTTCCGTCAAAACTATTTTCAACCTTTTTAATATCTAGTTTTGTTACAATACTCTGATAATACCGATTGGCTGTATCGTTTCTGCAGCGTCGACATGATAAAACACTTTTGCTTTCAATTTGCAGGTTCATTTTTGCATTCACTAATCCATGATTGCAAATTGTACCATCTACTTGAAGATACATATTGTCTACAATATGGCATTTAGAATAAGACAGTTGTCTATCTGAACCAACAATACCATCGCGTCCAATGTGCAATGAGCCTTTAATTGTGATAAACAGCTCCTTATCGGTATTTATGTTGTCTTTTGCGTGGTATTTATAGCATTTCATGTGGTCATCAGTTGTCTTGATATCTGGGTTCTGGTCAGTGGGATCAATTATACCATCTATCTCCATGTGATCTACTCCTTTGAGTCTATGGACATCTTCTAAAGCAGTATCGTAAAGAAGTTCAGTGCCATGTTCATTGCCGGTTTGTTGGCTATTTTCTATGCGACATTTTTCCGGTATAGTCTGTTTAACTGATTCAGTCTGGCTGACTTTTTGCATGTTGTTTTCACCTTTACATGATTTACTTTGTTGATATTTGGAATACATGCATGACACATATCCGTCAATATACGTCATTTTACATTTTGTACTTAGATAGTGTGTTCTTAAAACTGCCTCACTAAATATTCGAATGTCTCCCTTTTCACTAATAAGCGAGATATGCGGCGACTCCAATGTAGACTGGACGCATAGTTCCTTGTCACTTTCCAGTGTAAGATGCCCGCTACAATGCAGGCTTTTTTTAGGTAAAGTTAGTATCTTGCTGCAGGTTAACCATACTGACCTTTCACATCGGATCTTACAACCGGTTATGCTCACTTTACAAATTCCTTCTGTGTAAGTGCAATTCATCTTCAAGAAAGACTGAAAAAGACAAGTATATTTTTCAGATATCATCACTAAAATATTTTAAAACATGTACCATGTTTTTAATGTCCATTTTTGACAAGAGCAATTATTCCAACAAGGCAAAAATAAACCCATCATGCCCCTTAAAGGAGAGTTTTGTATGGTTGAAAACCGTTTTAAATTTTCTGACGATATTTGTTGTTTTTCCTGTTGGAAAACTGTGGCTTCAAACATTTATAAAGTGATGTCTTAATTTTTTAGCGCTTCCAAACATATATTTCAGATCTAACATCCACCGAATCAGTCTACAAGGGCCTAAGCAAAAAATGATTTAACACCTGTCTGTACAGACAATTATGATATAAACCGGTATATGAGATTTATTTCTTTTGCTTTATTTGGAGCTTGACTTCCAATGTTTAGGTTCTAATGCTACTGATGAGAGGTTACTCCTTGGAATGAACATATAGCATACCTAAATTTTCCATATTTAGTTAACATTAATTGGTAATTTTGTATTTTATTGATATTTCAATTTTTGTCTTAATTTTGGACATTTGAAAAAGTTGGTCGTAAAAAATGAGAGAAAAAGCATTCAAATCCTAATCTCCAAAAAGAAACAATGGAATGCTTACCTTCGCACTCTTGCAGGTATCTGAAAACTGAACAGTCAAAACGAATGGACTGTTTTTATTCTGAGAAGGTCTTTGCAAACGGACTGAGCAGCAGTTAGAAATCATGATATGTTCATTCAACCCAATATTTTCCTCAGGAATGAAAACTTCAAGAACATGTGACTTTGCTTTAATAGTTCCTTTTAAGTAACACCTATTCCTTCTGCCCTTCCCCATGACCTTGATCTGAAGTGCATTTTCGTTCTTTGTTGTAGAACCCATTATTGTCTGAAAAAAGACAAAATGAACATTATCAAAGATATGCATTTTTAAAGATGTACGAGTTCATCTATACGCTGGGGGCCTGGGTGGCCGAGTTGTCTAGATAGTTGATTTAAACTTACCTGTACAGATCACTGTAGTCTATCACCTATACTGCGTGAGTTCTTGCCTGACTTTGTACCATACAAAAACGTGT